>JAPEVC010000136.1:0-99769 GCA_027946555.1 Gnomoniopsis sp. IMI 355080
AAGCTATAATACTAATACTGCTATTCCAATAGAAGCTTAATAACTCTTAAGCGAAAGATTGCTTTTCTTATTAACTTAGTCTAATTATAGTGTTCCCGGATATATCATGGGCTCTGCGTTCGCCGGCTGTGGCTTTTCAACATCTGTTCTTCCTAGCATTCTGCTCTCCATTCCGAATGAGCTCCCTTCTTCGAAACTCCCGCGCCGTCCCCAATTACGCGGCTGTCTTTTTAGAAACGCTCCTACAGAACCTAAGTAGCCCTCATGCCTCAGGAAGTACGCTTGCTTGGCGCCCTTACTCCAGAACTTGATGGCATACGATAAAGTATTCATGGTCTGTGGATGGCCACGAATGAAACTGCCACCAAAGTAGATGTGCGCCAGGCCATGGATTTGCGATTGTAGGAAGGCAAGTTGGCCAATGTTGTTCGAGATGGCGTACAGGAGGGATCGGGAGACGTCGGCGGAGGAGAACCGAGCTGCGTCTGCGGGAATTGGTGGGTACGGTTGTGATGTTGAGGATTGTGCTTCTTGTGCGTTCTGGTGTTCTACATCCCCGTTGCTCAGACCGCCCATGTCCTCTGCCTCGTTCTCGGCCTGACGCTTCATTCGGAACACCTTACCAAATGAACTTGCGATGGCCGTGGCTTTGAGACCGATTTTGCCGTAGTCGGCGCCGTATATATCACCCACCAGCATGTCGACATGGGAATTGTCGCCATGCGCTGCGTTGTCGAGCATCTCGTCGAATGAACGTGCGCCTGTCAACATGCTTAACAAACCCCAGAGAGTACCACCTCCCAGTGACGTGCCACCCACACGCTCATACTTTCGCGGGCCGGACACTTTCAAGAATGATACGCCAGACCCGATGTTTACCAGCAGGTATGGATAGATGTTCTCCTCGGGACTCGCGAAATGCATGGGATCGGTCTCGCTGTAGGTGAAGACCTCCCTTGGAATCTCGGTGATAAAGAAGTCCAGACCTATTATCAAGCATTCCATCTCCTCCTCCCTGATGACGTCGGATCCTAAGGCATCCTTGATCTTGTCGTAGTACTTGTACGCGCCACCGCCGGTGGCCATGACGGTGAGCTGACCCGGTTTTGAGCCGTTCAATGTCTGTTGTTCCTCCTTGAGATGACGCATGAAAGCGATACAGTCGTCTATCCGGTCGGTCTCGAAGGATGTGAAGTTCAGGCGGCCGCCAGGTTCTGTTGAAAAGGCTTCGCGCGAGAAATAGACGAGCTTGGCAAGGGATCCGCCGATCTGGGCAGGAATACAGCAAAGTCAGAGCCATGCTTGTGAAACATAGGCAAGGGCGAAGCGAGGGCACTACTCACGTCTATCGCGATGTGGCTCACAACGGCAGTGTGATTAGGCAGACGAATATCCTTGGTCTGATGATGGTCGGGGGAGGCGCGGCCGTTGGCATGATGGGTGGTGGTAAGCCCGCTGGGCGAGGAGGAGCCCTGGTCGACGATGAAGGCACCCTTGACATTAATCCTGACGCTGCCTGGGTGGTTGATGGTGCTGTCAATCTCAGCGGTGGTGGTGGCTGTCCTCGGCCTGCCAATCTGTTCAGCCGCTGCGACGGGATCTTGTGGCGCCGAAGATGCGCGCCCATCGAGGCCGTCGTGCGAGACCTGCTCCGATATCCTCTCGGTCATGGCGGCGGTGGTTCTGGAGGGCTTGCGGAAATATAAACAGGAGGTAGAATAGTCGTAGGGCCACGAACAAGCTTTCTTTCGGGCCGCAAACGACGGGATGTATTGCCTTGCGAGTTGCTCTTCCAAGGCTGAGGAATTAGCCGAGCTCCGAAATTGCCGTCGCCGAGCTACCTGACATCAAAGAAGTGCGCAAATGAGGAAGATGGCATACCGCCGGCCGTGAGATTTGGGTTACATGAGCATGGTGAAGCAAGTTTAGGTAGAAAGAGTAGTGCAGCAGGAGCTGAACTGATTGCCCGTGACTTAGATTGCTTCCCGAGGTCGGCTGAGCGGGTACCGAGACTGTTGTCTTTGTCGGGGTCCGGGGCCGAGGTTCGTTCGTCTCTTGTTAGCTCCGGCCCGGGTGGGCTGTGAGGACGCTAAGGGAAGTTGCGGGCGTCCCCGTCACTGTTGTGTTCCCTTATCATTATTCTACCCATATAGGCACTTGTAAAAAGGCAGCCAAGCATAATTTCTTTGTTGGAGCTGGTTGGTTATTGTTACATTGTGTGTGTACGACTTGGCTAGATATAGTATAAGTGTCCAGTATCGACTACTTATGAGTTACTTGACAAAAGAGAGTGTATTTTTCCTTTTCTTCTTCTTCTCTATCTTCATATGGTTACAGGACCTGTACATATACTGTACATACATGCTGAATCTCATCCACAAACTTCTCAATAGCCGATACCGCACTGAATCCTTCAGGGTTCTTTGGTGGTATTCACACAGGCCCTGTCCTCGAACTTCCATTGCAAGCTTCGGACCCGCTCCGTGGCAGAGATTTCCCGAAAAATCTTTATCAGATCCCCCACTTGGAGACATAACTGTCAGACTGTGTGGGATAAACGTTGTCTGGCCACTGGCCGAACGATCCTTCATCCAGCCCAACATTATTGTATTGTACTGTACAGAGGTTTGAAAGTCATATTGGTATAGCTAAAATGAGCGAGCGAGCACGTAAGCCATTACACTCCTCGCCTACAATTCCCGATCAGCTCAATAAAACTTCCCACCTGGCACGCATACGAAAATGGCCGTTAGAGCCCCCGCTGTCACACCCGCTACCAGCAACGCTTGCACAAAAATGGTGTCCTGAATACTCCTCAGCGCTGGCTCCTGAATCCATACTTCACGGTCAAACACCTTCCGGACCAAATTTCGCTTCTGGTATTTCACCACCCACGGCTCGTCCTCGTAGCTATTCGTGCTACCAAAGCTCTCGAAGCTTCCTTTGAACCCATCTCCCTCCTTCTCGGCCCTTAGCTCTACCTCCTCATCCACAAACAGCTCCCACGGCCGCACGTGTCTGTGGTGCATCCCATGGAGTACAACACACATCCCCTTGATGGCCGCACACAGTGTCGACACTCCGAGAACCATTCCCGCCGCGGGAACGGCTCTGAACCCTCGTGGAACAGACGAAAGGCAGAGAAGAATGTACGCCATCAGCGAACCAATAATAAGGAACGCCCCCAAGAGGTTGGCAAACACCACACGCGCTGGGTTACCATTGCATATGGCCCATCGGATGAAGTTCGGATGTGCCTGCATGCGCAGTGTCTCCTCAATAGAGCGCGCAACTTGTCGAAAAGCCGTCGGGTGCGTTGTGTGACTCAAGGCGATGAGCAGTTGTTTCCGCTCGCGGGCCGAGAGGTTGAGTTGCCGTGGAGCGCCGTCCATGATATACGTCGCGATGATGCGGTCGGCCTCTTCACGGAAGGGCTGAATCGTGACTGCTTCTTGTCAGCTAAGTGGTGACTTGTTGAGTCCGGATGATGTTGTACATACAAGGGGCCTTGATGCCCGCCGAAGCAAAAGCCTCACTGGCCTGCATCCTGTAGCCCATAGTGTTGCTTCCTCCAAAAGCGGAGTGGACATCACCGTCCGGAGTCCGCGGTGGTGTCGAGAAGGGGTTCGTCCCCAGCTCAGAAAAGATGGGACTTGGCCGTTCCATGATGAAGCCGGGATCGTTTCCGGCACGGCCCGTGCTGCCCTTCTTCTCAAAATCTGTACCCTTGAACACAGCCGCCACTGTAGCCGGGTCGCGCTTGAGACCATCGCGGTGCTCTTTTTGCAGCCTGGCAAAGGACTCCTCCTGCATCTCCTCCGTCCACTCGGGCGCAAGGACCAAGTCTGCCGTCTTAGCACTGTGGAAACGCGCCACATATGAGCGGTGCCAGAGGAAAAATTGCAAGTTCTCAGCCGAGTGCTCGATGTAGATGAGATAGTTCATGAAATCTCTAACTGTACAGGGCTGCAAGAAGTGTCAGTCGCTTATGACGGACCTGTGAGCCTTAGGAGAGTGAGCATACTGGGCAAGTGCCGCCATCCATGATCCTATCGAAGTTCAATGCTTGTGGAATGCCACCAATGGAAGTATTGGTGCGCATCAGCTGCAATGAGTTGTCGCCCGGTGACTCCTCGCATCCTTGCTGGGCCGGCCTGCCAACAGGCTGTTGTGCCGGGCGACGGTAGAGGAGACCGAGAAAGCCCATACTGCCGTGGGCTGAGTGCTTCGCGAAATTGCCAAACGAACCACGATGGCTTCCAAACAAAAGAACCAGGAGTGGACGTGGGGGGGGGGGGCAAGTGTTGTGCGTCGGCAAGTTGCACAAGATGGGATCGTGGTGGTAGAAGGGGCCGATGGAGGTTGATATACCTAGACCGCTGCGCGACATGCACACCAGAGGAAGCTGTCGGTCTCCCGCAGTTGGCGTGCTGCCGACTCAGGAGGCATCTTGTGAGATGCCTGGACGGTGAAGACAGGCCACTGATAGGTTGCGCAGTGGTTGGAACCCATGGAGCTTGATTAAGTACATCTAGGGTGTACCTGCTGGTGGATGCTTTTTGGTTAATTAACTGCACCCAGGATCGCCAAGCAATGTGACCGTGTACTGTGCATAGTACTTTTCGCCGCTCGTGACTCTAGCATGAAAAAGGCTAGATCATGACCCGGGAAAAAGCGAGTTTGCTGCTCGGCGGACTGGTAGAGTACTTCACTACCTTGCTGGCATCTCGCTTCGCAGCTCCTTGGGCTCCTCTATTCCCAATGCGGTGGCGACTGCTTTTTCATGTGAAGAGAATGAGATAGACATCCGGCAACAGTAATTGAAAACAAGAGGTTGATTTGTGTCTGGCGAAGCTGCGAGCTTCAGCCATCCTTCGCGTATGTACGTGGGCGTATCCACCCATTGTGTCGCCTCCACATTGCTTGCCCATACTGGCGGAGCTGGCCGACTGGTTGTTTGGTTCCGACCTCCGATAATGAGCATTCGAGCCCTGGCCCGAGCTAGCAGGAGGTCGGGGCGGTCGTGATAGTGATTGGCTCAAGTCATTGCATGTGTGAGAAAAGATCGAACGCCGGACTGTGCATTAGTTTCTTTTGCTGGGAGCCCGGGGAACACGACCAGATCATGAGGGTGTGTGCTTGCTTGGATATTCGTTGTCGAAGGCACAGTACATAGTGATAGGAAATTGCCCGACTGGCCCAACTGACAGAAGTGTTAAGCCGTCGGATTCGAATCACAGAGGCCTTCCTTGTTGGAGTTCGCGTGGCGTCGTGGCGGCGCTTAGTTCTCGGCTGCGCAGATCCGCACGAATTTACTCGGACTGGGTGCTACCTTGTTATCAGCATGCTCGGGAAACCATGATGGCTACGCCCCCATAGCACAAAGTTGCTACGATGTAACCAGATCGCGCTGATCAAGGTACCGCCGGACTGGTAATAAACACTAACCCTTGGCCCTGTCCGAGGTCTGTACCATGTACGTAGGCTAAATAACATGGGAGAGAATAGATTGGCGGACTGGTGGACTGGCGGCCGCTCCTACTGCGGTGGTTCCTGGGGCCTTTCTCCTTTTGGGTTTACTTCTGGAGACGAAATCAACGTTCCCGGGGAGGTGGTATACTGATGGCTCTGTGGCCTGCGTCTTCCTGGAAGAGTGCATGCCGGGATCTGTCCGTTGCTGCACTTCGGTAATGAGCTGCACAGATGTATGCACACAGAGCCTCGGAGAAACATGCTCATGTTCTTGGGAATGACCCTCAGTGGTCTCGTGGTTCCTGAATGATCTTCTTTGGGGAAGAAAAGACAAGGCTGTTGAGCTCATTCAGATTGGGTGGAGTCCCGAGATTAGGTCCCGTTCGAGATCGAGGCGATGTTACCCGATCTCCACCACGCCGTGGCGCCGCCAATGCATGGTTTCGCGTTTGTTCCTTGTGCTGCGGGGACCTACTTCTTTTTTCCTGTTCATTCTGGGACCGTCATTGATTACGCAAATCCGAATTACCCGAGGCTCTTGAAGCTCATAGGCAGGGGCACACGTGGACTGCGCGAGGTTGTGCCATGTATGCCGACTGGCTAGACTCACCGAGAGCCCGAAGCCTTGCGAACAGTTCAATCCATAGCACACGCCGTATAATTGCAGGGACTTCATCTGTTCCACTTGGCCAAGCAGATTCACGCAGGGATGGTGCATATCTGATCCTTCGACCACAAGAGACCGATGAGATTTCCATGCGGGCATGCCCAGAAAACACCTATTTTTCTTTAGTTCCTAATTCCACTTCCAGGAAAACTGCCTGACTCTCCCGAACTTCATCGGACGTGCCAAGATACTGGGTAAATGTCGGCATGCTGCTTGCTCCTCAATGGAAGGCATCTTTGAGTTACAGTGATTTCCTCTGTGTATCTTGTAGCGACCACGAAACTATACGAGCAAAAGCTTCTGCAACTTCGAAAGGTTACTGCTACAAACTGCAGTCACTACATTACCCAAGAGGCAATGTATTAATAGACAACACCCCGGGACGGGGAACATAGGGTGTGACGTTCAGTCTGGGTTGGTGCCTCATCCATCATTCTGCGTGTCTGAATCGCTCTTCTATACTGCCGTCCTCCTCGGTCGGTCTGGATACCACGCACGGGCTTGCATGTGGCCATGCCCTAACCTTCAAGAGCAAGATTACACGAGAGGCAATGCATTTGTATACAATGTGATGCATAGGAGGAGAAAAGCTGAAGTCGGCCAGCTTCTTGACCCTCACCACATAGCGGATCCTAAACTTTGACAACATTGTCCATTTCTTTGTCTTCGGTCTGATTGACAAAGTACACCGTCGTAACCGTTCAAGGGTTTGCCCTAAGAAGGCGGAATATTCTTCTTCAGAATTGAGTCGTGCAAGGGCTCAACCGACAAACTGTAATTTGACGACGACAAGGAACCAGCCATGCTCGTCTTCAGGCAGGTAAGCAGCAGCAGCCTGGGCACATACTTGGGGTCCTGGCCCGTTCAAGTCACCCTCTGTACCACTCAAGCAACTCACCGAGAGCATCCCGTTCGTTTGCCGCTGAGGTGACGGGCCGATTGGAAGAATTTATCAACCAGAACAATGAGCTTTGATCTAATCCAAAGCGGATTACAGCTTCGTGTGAAAGATGGGGCCGCGCGGAGAACAGATCGTTTCTCTTCCAAACTTGTCTTCTCTCTTCTGTATGCCCATTGTAGTCAAAGATAATTACGATGCCATGCCATTGAACACGACCAGTTCGTGCCCCGCTGCAGCTGCGAATAATTCCATCGAAGACTCGCCGACCGTCAAAGCGATTCAGGATGCAGGTGCCATCATCCTCGGCAAGACGAACCTGCACGAGCTGGCCCTCGAAGTCCTGAGCGTGTCCTCACTGGGCGGACAAACCCACAATCCATACGACCCAAAATGCACGTCCGGCGGCAGCAGTGACGGGTCTGGAGCCGCAGTGGCCGCTAGCTTTACGGTGTTCGCCACGGGCACAGATACTGTGCATAGCTTGCGAAACCCTGCGGCGTCGAACTCACTGGTCACTGTCCGGCCGACGCGAGGGCTCATTACAAGGGCTGGGGTAATCCCCATCAGCTTTACGCAGGATACGATTAGGGCGATGGGGAGGACGGTGAAGTATTTGGCAAGGGCGCTGACGGCCATGACGTGCGTGGTCATGATGCGTGAGACAATGCGACGGGCGACATTCCGGTTGGTGTTGTAGGAACGGACTATGGTGCTGCGTTAAGGAGACGACACCGGTCAACGAGGCGATGCCAGACGTGGTGAGCAGCAAGCGACAGGGTGCAGGAGTGGAAGTTGTTGACATTACAGACATCTTTTACAAAGCCACAGCCATAAGCGCAGCTTTGATTGCTCAGCCTTTCCAGTACCGCGAGGGGTTGAACGGCTATCTGGTTTGGCCGGGCCGAACTTGACAGGGTCAGACTCGCCAGGTTCGAAGAGCCGTACACGAGTCGGAAGTTCCTCGTGATTCCTGCGCAGTATGGCTTCATCAGCAGCTCAATCATCTTTTCTACTTCCAACGACACCTACTTTACCGCCCAGTGCGGGATTCAAAATTCTACCAGCGCGATGCGGGCGACCTCCTCTACATACAAGCTTGACGCATTTATCTACCCTGAGCAAGAAACCTCGTAGTCAAAGTGGGTTCGCCATCACAGAGCGGGAGGGATGGGATACTCACGGCATTGACGGGGTCTCTGGTAGTGGTAATCCAGGCTGGGTTTTCACACCCAAGCGAGGAGCCAGCGGTGGGTGTGCCGATGGGCATGGGGATATGGGGGCTTGCATGGTCCGAAGGCAGGTTGCTGAGCATTATGCAGGCAGTGAGCGAGCTGGCTCCGGTGAGGAGAAGCCCAGCTTTGCAAATGGGACGGTGGACGTCCCGGCGGAAGGATACGAGAGTGTGCTAAGACCGACGCCGAAAAACAACATACCGCAGGAATACCATGTTGGAAGGCTTTACCTGTAAAAAGTAAGTGGGTATAGAAAACCTGTCCTGAGTTGTCCTGTCTGGCCGGATAATCAGGCATAACATGTACCGGCTTCCGTCCCCCACACTGACAAGTGTAGCGTCCATCGACACGGAAATGGAGAGAGTGAGGTGGTGGCCTGGTAGAAGTAAGAAAGCAATGTGTCGCCGCCGCCGCCATGGAACCCTAAGCAGCGGGAAGAAAATTAGACGAACGTCTCTCTCTGTTGCCGAGGTGACATGTACTAAACGACCAACAGCCAGTGAGGAACCACTCCAAGGTGATTAGTATGAAGAGGTTTCAACGCCCGCCCGCCTCTAATTCATAACACAGCGTATCTCTCTCTAGTGGATGATGGTGTAAGGTGGGTGTGCAGGGGTGTAAGCTGTTTGCCTGCCAAGCACCCCACCCCCACCCCCCGGTCGTAGCTCCACACAGCTGTCTGGATGGGGAAGGAATGACATAAGGTGCAACTCAATTTCAACGTCCTCCGTTTGTTCTTTGCGATGTGTTTGAGGCAGCTCACCACCACAGTCCACCGCAACCAAACCCATCGCCCATCATGTTCGGCTTTGTAAGTCTCGAGATCTGTCTTGAACACCGTTCTGTTACTGTGACGAGCCTATGAAGCTAACTTCCCCGGCTCCTCGACCAGCGCAAAACCAAGGACATTGTCACCCTCTTCCACAAGGCCAGCTCGCCAGCTTCCACACGAGTTGCTACCCTCCTAAAGCAGGCCTCCGCAAATGCTAGCGAACATGCTACCGAAGACCAAGCCAGCGACCACTCCTCCCAGACCCCAGCCCACCGCCCCGAATTCGAACTGAACATCACCGAGGACCCGCCCACCACCGACCAGGTGCAGACAATCCTGGAATACGTGGGCAAGGGCGGTATCTCCTCTATAATCAAGGGCGCCTCATCCCAGGACGAGGCATTGAAGCTGTTCAAGCAGAGTGTTGACAATTTCCAGCGCCCAGTAGTACGTGCACTTCCTGTCATTACATGGGTACCGACCCCAAAAGACTGACAGAAGTAACAGACGGTGGACTGGAACAACGGGAAGGCCATTGCTGGTGCTGACGAGTCCAAGATCCTCAAGCTACTTAGCCAGCTTCCAAAATGATGACTCGGTAGTTTCTTGGTGAAACGCTACAATATGATATTCTACTCTTCTGCATTCTCTTGTTCTACGCATTGTCTTGTGAAAATCATCTCTCTGGATTCCTGACATTGGGCTTGTTATTTCTCCCCACCAGCCTCTCACCGTTTTTGAGATTTTTGCCGAGCGCCTTGTCCATCGGAACTGTTGGTCTGCCTCCTTCAGACACAGTCTCTCACACACTTCCTTTGGGTTTTTTTGATATAACACACGGCAGCAGTGCCTAGTCTATAGCCTCAAAGGCCCTGTCCAATGCCAAGCTGGCAGACAAGCATCTCGAGGTGAGAACTCGGTGAAAGTGTGAGACCCCAACCAACAAAGCAAAGGGAGGTTCTGAATGACTGCTTGGAGGGAGGTTACCCCCATCAAATCACGTCTTACACATACTTCATCTGCTTGAGCAAGTATGTGGAGAGGGAATTTGGCAGCGAGCTCTGGCATTCTCCTTCTGGCAGCAGGTGAGACTCAGATGCTCCCTTCTGCCCAAGGTGCTGTGATCTGCTGCCTCTCAACGAGAGCTTGTAGGGCCACAGTCATCGCCTGGTAGTTTCTTGGGTAGTCTTTTCTTCTGTGGGGCTGTATTATAGCAACTGAAGCAGGAGTTAGTTTTGATTGTGCAGCCTTCTCTGTCATTCATGCAACTAAATTCCTGCACACAGCAACCCATATATCAATCCAGTTTGCGACCCACGCTTCTTCGAAACCCCAACAACAAACAGCTTTTGTGCACCTTTCCTGTTGTTTGATCCATCTGGACAAATCCAACAGTGTCTTCCTTTCCCCCTTATTGTTGCATCACCGTCACCTTTGTTGTTTGCTGCAAGTCAATTCCTCCACCCAACTTCAGCTGACCCCTTCGTCTCTACCTTTTCCTCTCCCTCTTCCAGCACATCTCAACGCATCGCGTTAGAGATGTCCCACTGGTCTGACGTTACACGGAATCTCATTATGCAGAATTCAGGCCCGGTTCGACACCAAGGTGGTGATCTGGGCAGAACCGCTTGGTTCTACGTCGTTGGCAGCGACGGCGTCAAGACTATTGAACCAGCTGTGGGGTTCTACCTCAATCCTCCGCCCAACTCGAGATGCTCCTGGTCTACTGATCACGGTCGCTTGAAGCCTAACCACATCATCATTAGCGACGATGGTAGCAACGATGGCATGCCTCCTCGAGAGCTCGTTAATTGGAATGACAACACTATTCAGAACAAGGCCGAGCAGTACCGCAACCAGTACTGGGAGGACTTGAAGGCATTGGTCCGTCCAAACACCTTCGAGGACCTCTACGAACTTTTCGACAGCGCCACCTTGTGGCACAATGGCGCATACAATCTATGCAAACTGGTGAATGCGCTGGTTACCCTCGCTCACGATCAGTTCCCCTACGTCATGCGGGATTGGAAGGACTGCATTGAAAAGGTCGTCTACGAGGTTTTCCGTCCCGTTGCTGGATCCTCCCGCTCCGTTGGACAGAACAACAACATGCAGGTCCTGCACAATCAACACGTCCTGACCGATTGGGACCACAGTGTAGATCCACTCATACTGCTCCAGCACACTTCCTTCCCCATCGACTTTCTGGCATCAATGAACGTCCAGCAGCACGGTATACTTCGCGAGATTCTGATTTGCGAGCACATCAGGGTGACGGGCACAAGGTCCCCTTTTCCACAGTATTACAAGTATCCTCGTCCGGGTTTTCACACTGCTCCAACTCATGCCCCCGAGTTCGTCGACAACCAGTTGCACTGCGCTCTCGTCAACAACAGCGCTAGTCAAACTCAGCCCGGAAACGCCGTCACTCAGGTTGTGCCTGTCAATCTTGCGAGTCAAAAGCTTCAATCTTCCATGCCTCTTGTCGTGGTGGGTACCAACGACCGCAATGGTCAGCTCAAGACCCAGCCTCGAGGCCTTCCCACCCTTTCCAAAGATCAGGTTACATCTGTCTCAGTCAGTCAACCTCCTGTTTTGTCCTCACCTTCCTCATCTCCCCCTCCTAGCATTACAGAGGAGTCAAGTTCCATCAACACTGGGGAGGTCATTCACAAGGGCATTGCTCAAGAAGCTACCCCTTCGGTATCTTGTCCAATGGAGGGCAAGCCCAACTCATTGGAGGCCCCAGATTCGCACGTTACCACGCAAGGCGCTGTTCCCATCACCGACGCCAATGCCACGGGAAGGCAGACAGCTGTTCCCAAGATCAAAACCAAGGAAGCTACTCCTCCACCCGACAGTCCCATCCGTGACCGCAAGGACAGTAATGGCTCGGCCGATGAGCTATTTTTCCCCAACGCACAGTCTGATAAGCTTCATGTGGGACGGCAGCGCTCAGTCGCGTCGGCTCCTGACCACGAGACCGACACAATGCTAACTGTGGCTGAGAAGAACTCTCTTCCAGTCAGTGAGACGCCTCCCCCTATGCAAGCTCACTCTAACCAACAATTCCACACTACTTACCAGTCATCTGGTGCCTCTATTGCAAAAAACCCAACCAGCCAGGGTTCTCTACGATTCCCAGTGCCTGGCCGCAACCAGGGACGGCCGCAGTCTGGGCCCACGGGATACCAGATAAAGCCTGCGCCGCAGCACTGCCGTCACATGGGATACTCTTCTGGCCCTGCAAATTGTTTGTTGCGAGGGCCTGCACTGTTCAACCTGAGTCCTCCGAATATGCCCCCCAATCTGAACGGTCCCTTCACGCCAAGTCCTTCCAGCATGAACGCAGGTCCTGGCGTCTTCAACCCTCACTGCGCTCCACCACCTTCTACTAGTGTTGCCATGCCCATGGGACCACCAATGGCTCTTCCCATGGCTGTACAAACGGGACCACCTATGGGCCCTCCATTCCAGCATCAGATGCCCCCCAACATGAATCCACAGCTTGTGCCTAATGGGCCGCTCACGAACACGAATTCACCTTTCATGAATCGACAGGGCCAGTACCCTCCTGGCTACCAGACCTGCGGGCCTTCCCACCAGCCTCGAAACTACATTAGCCACGGCGAGCACGGTGACAACGGTTACAGTAACAAAGGCTATAGAAACAGCAACAGTAACAGTGGATCCAAAAACCAGTACAATGGCAAACGTCGTAGCAGCTTTACATTCAACGGATCTCGCAACAATACCATACATTCCGTTCCGGGTGCTGCCAACTTCGTGCCACGCCGACCTGGCGTTGGCTTCCAAGGGCGCCGCCTTTCCAACGCTGGCAGGCCAGACCAGAACCGAGGAAGGACAGTCTTTTTTAATTGTAAGAACGACATTGAATTAAAAGGCTCTGACTTGTTCACATCTCACTTCGTCGAGTGCTCGTGCGTACGCTGCGAGGAGAGCTCGCGGAGTGTCTTCGTCCGGCTGAGGCCTCAGGCAAACAAATCGGACGAAGACATTCAGAATGCTCTCTTGCGGCATTTTGCCCAATTCAGCCCTGTTGCTGCAAAGATCAGGCGCGCTCCCGGAAAGATGACTTGCCTCGTTCAGTAAGTCACACCCTGCCTGATCTGGCACTTGCAATGGGCATGAACGATATGCTGACAATTTCATGATCAGGTTCCACAACGATGCTGAAATCGCTCGAATTATTGACTGGTCATGCGATCCGCAGAATCACACTATTTCTGGCATCACTAATAGTATCGAATCCTGGTACCCGTTGTTCTCCAAGCACTACGTCCCTCAAAAGCCGCATGAGACACAGGTCCGGTACCAGACGCACTCCCTTTTTGAGCACAACCGTCGCGATTCGAACCCTTTCCGCAACCAGCAGCCTGCGGGCCCGTTGACTATTCAAGATGGCTACAACGTTCCAGGTTCCCTGCCGTACAACTTTCCTCCACTGAATGTCATTACCTACCAGCAAGTCCAGCCTCACAACCAGCCGCGGGTACTTTATGATCCGAATGCTCCTCAGCGCCGCGACTCGAAGTTGCAGAATGCTCAACCGAATATTTCAAAGAGCGATCAGAAGATTCATGCGAAGCTCGGTTGCTCACAAGAAGTGCGTAAGAGCCGCTCTCTGCCCAAGGGCCCTTGGCGCCAGCCGCAACCAAAGCCATCTTCTGAGCAGTCGCTGGCGGACGGGGAAAAAGATGGAGCTGACGCTTTGAAAGGTGCTCCATACGCTCCTCCGGTTGAAAAAGCAAAAGTTTCAAGTCTAACAGACGAGGTCTCTGCTACTCTTGGGGCCAATCCGCCCGATCCTTCGCGAGGGGGTTCGTCTGAAATGAGCTCCAAACCTCAAGACACAAGCCAGGTGGGCAATCCTTCGAAGGAGCGGCACCGTAGGGACAAGTCTGGAAAGAACAAGCTGCCAAAGGACCAGTCCAAGGCAGAACGCATCAACACCAATGACTGCAAGATCGCTGGCAAGAACGGTGACAGCGGTGCTGCTAGCTCGAGAGTTGTCGCGCCTGACACCCCTAGACCTAGGCAGAGAGGCAAGACACTGGCTGATGATCTTCAGACTGGTGAGGAGAGCGTTTCAAACTCCAGCCGTGATACGTTAGATACCACGACTACGGTTCATCGAGAGCGCACACCCGTTGACGAACTAGAGGCCATTGATGAGGATGATCAGGAAAGCATGCCCAGCTCAAAGACCATGACCCCTGAGACAGTGAAGTCTCTTGAGTATACAATTGCGACCCAACATAAACAGAGCCCCGTCAAGAACAACGCTGCTCGTCAAGAGCAGGCCGATCATAGCCAAGTATCTTTTGGCCCTGACTCAGCTAGTGGGACAGTGAGAGTGGACACACTCAAGAATGTCACAGTAACGAGCGGCTACAGCATGACGACGAACCAGCTTTCGTCAGCGGTTGAAGACGTCGGATACTGCACGGAAACAGTCATTCGGCACAAGCCAGGGCGGCATGCTATACCAAGATCGTGGGCCGACGACGAGGCTGATGATGAGGCTCACGCGGGAGCTCCATCGCCAATTGGAGGCATTCACAATGGATCTGCATTGCTCAACCGTATCAGCAGTATCGACAGCCACGTGAACAGGTGCCGCCTCCAAGTAATAGCGAGTATTCCCGTGGAGGAGATAGTCGAGGCTGTGATGACCGGGGATGTCGGAACCGCGACTGCCGATGTCTCGTTGGCAAATAAAGCGAATACTTTGAGTGCAGCTTGTGGCTCAACCGAGGCTAACACGAATGATGAGGGCCCTGCGAGCTTCAACCCTGGGTCTGTGGTCGCAACGCAGCAGCACTCTAAGTCTTCTCGCGGCCGGAAGCACAAGAACAAGAGCAAGAAGAAGAAGAAGAAGGAACAAGGTAAGGCCTCGCAATTACCTTCACGGTCTCAGACACCCAATAAACTCCAGTCACGGGGTCCTTCTCCTGTTTCGGAACGGCCACTCTCGCCCGCCGCTCTCAGCAACACTTCTTCGCGCGGGCCACTGACTTACATGCAAGGCAATGACGAGGCCTTATCCGAGGGCGCATTACTGCCAAAGAAGGTCAACAACAAGCAAGCAAAAGATAAGCGGAAGCGAAAGTTGCCTGTGGCTGAAGTTTTCGACGGGTTGGCGGTTAGCGGTGACCTTCAGGATGATAGGAAGCAGGCTCCCTCCGTGGATCCGTCTTTGCAGAAGACAGAGGCATCACGAAACGTTTCTGCGAAGAAATCCGTGCCTTTACTGGTTGGAACTGCCAGAGACCCTCAAGCTCCGCCGGACGCCTGTTCAGGCAAGTCGAGCCGTTTCAAATTCCGCTCCGACACCGTTGGCGGCTCGTTGCGTATGCCCAAGAATCGCTCACCAGAGAAGGGTAGTCAAAAGAACAAACCGCAGAGTACTATGAAGGACCAGGCATCTAGCTTAAATGCAGAACTTACACTCCTTTCCGTCTTCGAGCCACCAGCCAAAGATATGGATGTGCATGTTGACGCAAGCTCAACCCAGAAGCTCACCATAGGTACAAGCAAGAAGCCAACTCCACCGGAGACAAGTCTTGAGAAGCCAGACTTGCAGAGAAGCACTACCAAGACCTCAAAGAACAATGATCCCAGGGTCGCGCTTCCCAAGGTTGCTCTTCCTCTCCCGCAAGTGGCCGGGCTCACAAAGACCAGCGGTGATTGCGCTTCCGTCGCGAAGCCCCCTGCCTCTCACAGTCTTAAGTTGAATAACAAGGATGACAACGATCTATTGGGTATTGGAAAGGAGCAGACAATTGGGGGAATTTCCTTTCAGGACAAGAATGTCAAATCTCCACAGAAGCCCAGGGCAAGTTACGAGAAGCATGACGTCTTGCGCGAAACGCCATCTCCAAGGTCCTCGTCAGAGAAAGAGTCTCGTACCGATACAACAGCCAAGAGCCAATTGAACGCCGCAGTGAAATCCTTCGATCCATCGGCATCTTGCAACTCATTGGCCTCGTTAACGAAGCCCAGGCTCAACCCAAATGCGGCGTCTTTCAGTCTGCAGCCTTCGCCATCGCACAGCGTTATCTCTATCCTGGCGCCCGTCAACGGCCGGAAGGGTAGAGATGCGACGGCAGTTAGCAAGGAGGAGAACGAGAAAGCTGCTGCCGCTCAACACCAGATGGCACTAGCTGGGCGCCATTCCGTCCAAGAGGGCCACTCAAGAGGCACCCCCCTCCCTGGACACACAACGGGTATAGACAAGCGCTTCGTCACTCCAGCTGAGCAGATCCTCGATTCGAAGAGGGTGGTGCAGCCGCCACCGCCCAGTAAAGAGACCAAGCGTACTGGCCCTATGCTCGAGCGCTCTCGCGCCAGTGATCGTGGTGCTGGGCTGAGGGTCATTTCGCGCCAGAACATTGCTGGCGGTATTGTTTCCGATGAGTCAATTCAAGGAGTGGCCAATGCGGACACAGCTGAACGAAGCAAGGGTATAAAGGCTGCTCCTAGGACCACCGCGCGAGTTACTGCCGACGTTGGTACAAGGCCTCGGTCGAATTCTCCCAAGACTGTGCCCGAGAGTCCCTCCCACCCGAAACTCACAGCGCTAAACACCGAATTGTTTCCTACTTTGGAGCAGGCGGCTGCCTTGGGCACGATCAAAAAGAGACGCACTGCGAGCATTATCAAGGCTGAATCACCCACTACAATTACCGTTGGCCCTGTTTCTGGCACGGTGGTGGGCAGGAACATCATTGGCCCTTCACAGACGAGCGGTCCTACCCAAACCCAACAGGCGAAGATCAAGCAGATTGACGCTCCGGTTTCTCCTGCGCCGGTTGTTGCAAAGACGCCGCAGCCAATTGTTGTGCAGAAGCACACACATACTCAGAGGGATGAACCGAAACAGCCGGGCGACAAGGACAGCTGGCAGACGGTGGTTCCCAAACAGAAGAACAACGTGGGCTCAATCAAGGGTCATACCGGTCGTGCGAGCAAGTGTGGTAGTCTACGTAATGCGCGAGGCGCACGTGGTGGACGAGATAGGCATGATGGAGCCACGGAAGAGCGCAAGGGCGGTTAGATGTTCGAGGGTTTGCATCCAAGACGACAGACAGAACGGTCCAACAGAACGAATCAGGGTTTGGACAAGAGTGAAGAGGGGAAAATGAATTACGACCTGGGATGACGAATAATGACCTCTTAAGTACAGAGACAGGATAGAATGCGACTTAAACGGACAGATTGGCATTCGCGACTTACAAGAAAGCAATGGGAAAGGTATCGTTTGGATGTTTGGGCCAATTCAACGGCCGGAGGAATCTTGTCGTGGGAATAAAGTCTTGGGTGATACGGCAATAGAGTCTTGACCGAACCGTGTTGGCTCCCTGTATGTGATTATCATTCCATTCCTGTGATACAATCATTGCTGTCATCCACAAAGAATTTTCTCGTTCTTCGCCAGAAAAGCAACGTCGTATCGTCAATTGGCCTGGACCCTTCGATTCGAGGAGTCCTCTGTCGAAGTGCTGTACACTGCTCCGCTCTACAGCGATGATAACCCAGTCGGAAGTGTGTCCCACCTCGACCAATCTGCTAGTGGCCCTTGTCTAGTCCAACTCGGCTTGTCTTCTCGAGGATCCGATCGTCATGCACTCTGCTGCACCAGACCCGACACCGCATCCTCAATTTGTTTGTCCGAGAGCCCTGTCGTAGAACGTTAGTCGTCGTACCGGTCCCAAGAAACACGGGCATCCTCCCCTGTGTCCCTCTTCGAAAGCTCCTCTCCCCATTCAAACAGCAATTCTGGATCCAACATCATTGGTTTTCCTTCGTACCTTCTAAAGACTGGCTTCTCTCCTTCCCAAAGTCGTACCTAGCATACACCTTGGGCAGGGTGCCCTGAGCCTCGCGGAGCATGATGGGAACGGCGGGGTTGTGCTTCTTCATGGTAGGGTATGTGCGGGTGAGAAATGCCCTGTCCAGCCAGAGAAGGATTAGAGTCCATCGTATATCAGTCCCCATCGCGTTGGATGGTTCGTGGGCAGGCCGACTTACCTTGTGGCAGCGCTGTGCTCGGACGTCTGGCAAAAGAGGAAGCGGACCTCCTTGAGGGCCTTTGTGAATCCATATTTGGTCGCCATGGTTGTCTGTGCCCTCCGGGTGCCCTCAAACTGCCTGGAGTTTCGTCAATGGGTCGCAAGGCGTGGTAGGTGAAGCTGGGCAGGGTGCGCAGCTGGATGGCTCGACGTTGCGAAGCGGAAACTATGCTGACTAAAGCATAAGGTTGTGGTACAACGATAGTTTACTAGTACTGTGTCCCGACTACTCCGTACTGTGACGTAGAGACAAATCGGGTAACCCTGGCCGACCCGGGGTTTATCTCAGCTTTGCAGGCCCGGCGGTTGCCAGCGCTCAAATCAAATCCTCCCCAACTTTTGCCATTTCTCCTGCATCGGACTCCGAATCTGGTGTACCAAACCATCCTCAGCCTTGTTGGTGAGATTATCTTCTCCCTCCTTGCTCCAGCATTGCACGTCCACTTGTTTGTCACACCTCCGCGCTCTCGATTCGAGATAGCAGGCCTCTATTCCCCCGTCTCCCTCGCCGCCTCCTCACCAACAATCTCCCCTCCCGAGAAAAGCTGTCACATCTTTGTACTTACGCGCCCGCGCCCAGTCTGGAGATAAGAACAATAAAAAGATGCCTCCCTCATCCACCTTCGCCCGCGCCTCCCAGCCTCTCTTCTCCTCCAACTCCGCCGCCTTTCAGACCCGCCAGGCCTTCTCCCGCGCCTCGCCCTTTCGTCAAGCAAATCGCCGCCAGCAGTGGAACCGGAGATGGCAGAGCACTGCTGCTGGTGAGGAGGCTGCCGCCCAAATTGGCTGGTTCAAACGCATGTGGGATAGTCCGATTGGTTTCAAGACGGTGCACTTTTGGGCGCCTGTCATGAAGGTATGCCTTTCCCCCTTTGGTGCTTACACCACCCACTTCTTTGTTTAATTTTCGGATGATGCCAACACTAACGCAACGCTTCGCAGTGGGGCATTGTGATTGCCGGTGTCTCCGATTTTGCCCGCCCTGCCGAGAAGCTGTCGCTGACCCAGAACGGCGCACTTACTGCCACCGGCTTCATTTGGACCCGCTGGTGCCTGATCATCAAGCCCAAGAACATGCTTCTGGCCGCCGTCAACTTCTTCCTCGGTGTCGTCGGAATTATCCAGGTCGGCCGGATCCTGGTATATAGGTCGAGCCAGAAGAACAAGACGGTGGTCGACGAGGTCAAGGAGGGCGTTGAGAGTGCCAAAGATGCTGTCAAGAGCTCCTGAGTTGGGCTCGAGGATTCGGCGGCGACGGGGTTGGACGGTTGGAGCATCGCTTGGCAGCCAGGCTGCTCCGGTGGAGAGAGCACTCATCGAACGTCCACGGCTTTCAAGGTTGGAGCGGAAGAAATGGACAAAGAAAGAAGGAGGTCAGACCCGTCTCACGCGAGAGCCACAGTGCTGGTGAATAATACAAGCGGAGGTCAATCGCGAAGCAGACCGCTATCGGGACTGTTCTTGGGAGCATCGCCATCATGATCTTCTAACACGGGTCGACTTTATAAACCAACACCTTCATATACCCCACCATCATACTTGCTTCGTATTTTGCCGTACATTGCCATATGCATTCTCATTATCACTATGAGTAGTATTCTGTATCTTGCTCTCTGGTGTCTCAGGCATCTATTTGCAAATTGCAGTCCGCCATCCCACGCCGGACCAAACGCCTGCTGACAGAGACCTGGAAGGACGCCTACCATCCAGGAAATGCATAAACCAAAGCATCATAGCACGCCACATTCCAATTGCAAAGTTTCAAGTTGCGACCTTTCCTGCTCCAGGAAAACCTCACCTTTCTTGCGTCGTTCCCATAACCCGTGTTGTGCGTTTTATACCGTGGGCGACTCATATAGTCACTCCGGGCTCTCATAATCATACCCTTCTCGATATCCACACTCCGCTCGATGCTCCTGAGCGCAAGCGTCCTAAATCTCATTCGACGCTCCAGCATATAAGCCAGCTTTATATGCAACTCCACAATTTCCTTTTGTTTCGAGCCTCCCGCTAGATTACTTCTTATTCCAAGAATAAGGACTCGCACGATAAAACATTCTGACCCGGCTGCGCATCTAGTTGCCGGGGAGGTTGCTGCTTGTCAATGTTGCCGCGCTGTTGAGGTGTAGCCTGGTGCTCAGCAAGATTGTCCTGCTTGGAAGCCTCCTGCTGCTGGACTAAGTCGTTCTGCTGAGGCCCCACCCGAAATGTGAAAGGCTCTGGATGTTGAGACGGAATTGACAATCGTGTCTCGGACAATGGTGGTGGCGACTCTGCCAATGGTACTATTGACGGAACTGGTGCAAGTACAGGTGAATCACTACGCGCGCGCATCATCCGTTCCACCTCGGCGTGCTGCGTAGGCATATCGTAGGAGAAACTCCTTAAACTCGACACCATCACAGGTCTCTGTGGTCGCGCCTGCTCTTCTAGCTGCTGATACCTCTCCCTCACTCTCTGGCTTCGCTCTCTTGTCAGCTCGCTCATCGACATGGTGGAACTCAATGAGCTCATCCTCGATGGCGTACGACTTAAGAGAAGCGGTTTGGGAGTGAGAGGCCGCCTGTGTGGGCCTGGATTAGGCACGCGCTGAGCGATGTTGCTGGCGCGACTCTGAGGGAGAACAAGGCCACGATATGACACGTTGGTCATATCTGCAATCGTTAAAGATCCCGGTAGCGGTCTGGGAATAGCAGGAAAGGAAGGGGAAGGAATACAGGTGACACACTACATCACGCTGCACTCGCCCTCATTCTGCTGACCGATCTTGCTGCGCGTGATGCGTTCGCGCTGGCGGGGTCCGTTCTTGCCCGAGCGCTTCAGCTCCTCGAGGCGCTCGCGAGCTTTGGGAAAATCCTGGGCTGCCTCGTGCGTCAGTATTGTGCCACTTTAATTTGTGACTAGACTGTGTGGTAAAAACTCACCAGCGGCTCTCCAGTACCACCTCTTGGCATCCTCCATGTTGGCAGGAATACCGATGCCCATTTCTGTAAAATATCCCATGGCATACTCAGCCTTAGCTAGTCCGGCCATCGCCGCCTTGCGTGCCCACAAGTACGCCTCCGTGTCATTTTGCCCCAATACATTGTCGCTACCAGTTAGGTACCACCCACTAAGGGCCAGCTCTGACTGATGCTCGCCCTGCTCTGCCGCCTTTGAATACCACATGATTGACATCCTCGGCTCAATCGGGCAGCCCAGAAGGCCATACTCGAAGCAACAGCCTAGACGGAACTGGCTGAATTTATAACCCAGATCTGCAGCCTGTTTGAACAATCTGAATGCATAAGCTGAGTCTCGTAGAATGACATCGTTCGGTCCAGCGCTTTCGTATAGAAGCCCAAGTTCGTGCAATGCATGAGGATTCTCGACGTCGGCACACTCAGCTGCGCGTTTGAGCCAAGAAATCGCCTCGCGAGGATTTCTTTGCTGGCCCAACAATCCCTTCAACAAGATCATGCCCACTTTGTACATGGCCGGGGTGTCGCCCAATGTTGCTGCTCGCTTGTACCACTGCATTGCCTTTAGCGGATCCTTACGTGTGCCACCACCTTCCTCGTTTCCAATCTCACAACACACCGCTGTGCGGTATGCCGCTGCCGCATGGCCTAGCTTCGCCGCTGACTGATACAGCGAAAATGCCTCCTTGTTGTCAGGCTCGCCGCCAAAAAGGCCCTTGCCATTACCATCCGCAAGCGTGAACATAGCTTCCGAGTTCTGTGCGTGTGACAATTTCTTTAAAATCTTTTGGGCATCCACCAAGTAGCGTTCTCGAGCCTTTGCGCGCGCCTTAGGGTCCGGAATATTGGTGACAAGGACGTCGGCGGCCTCAATCAGCTTTTTGGCCAAACGAAGGGCGGTCTGCTGATCTTGAGAGTTGCTTTTAACCATGTTCCTTAGGCGTTCCAGCTCATCCGATGTCACAGTAGGTTCCTTTGCGGGGGTCGAAGTTGCCGAACGGGCCTGCATAGGTGGTCCAGCTACAGGCGCAGGCGCAGGAGAGGGTGTGGAAACAGGTGCTCCGTTGTAATTACGCATCGGCGGCGGCTTTTGGACCATTGAGCCGGGCATGTGCCCTGGCCGAATGGGAGCAGGATGAGACGGTAGACTATCAGCATTGGTGGGAGATGGCTGATGGCCCGGGCGAACGGGTGCTGCTCTGGGATTAACAGGGAGCCCTACAAAAGGCTGACTGGAACCGTTGGGCATTTGACCGTTCTGGGCCTGATAACCCGTGGATGGCATCGGAGGGGCATCCGGTGCCATCTCGAAAACGGCGTGCTGAGCGCGCAAATTAGGCTGCGACTTACTCTGATTCAGCTCTGGGACCCTCATAGGACCTCTCTGCGGCTCTGTCGGGCCAGCTTGGAGTGCCAGATCTAATGAATTTCGCGCGGGAGGAGCCGCGTCAAAATTGGGCATCTCGTGGTCGCGCGGAGGCCCACCGGAAGCTGCGTACCCACTGACGCCTGCGTCACCGTAGTAATCGTCGTAGTAGCCGCCATTATCGTAATAGCTCCCCTCATATTCTTCATAGCCGTATGCTCCTCCTTGAGGTGGGGGTGGTCCTCGTTGAGGATACATACCCTGCGGCGGTGTTCGATGACTATTTGATGTTGCTGGGCGAGGTGGAGGCGGCATTCCTCGACCATAGGGCAAGGTGTCTGCCCGTTGGGGTGGATGCGCCATGTCGGGTGGGCCTCCTAATTGCGAGGGCATGGTCATGGTCCTGGATGGAGGCCCAAATCCTGGCTCTGGGAGGTCGCCATAGCCTCCCTGATTTGGAGCAGGACCTCGACGTTGGTCTGGAAAGCCTTGGGGCGGGTAATTTCGCGAAGGACCCGGCGGGCCTCGCTGCGAATCCATGGACGGTCTGGGGCCATAGTCGTCCACCGAGGGGGCTCGGGTCGGGGCTCTGCCTTTAGTTTTTCTTGAATCAATATCCAGGCTGCCCATCCTCACGAGGATGTTGTGCTCCTCATCGAGATTTGTCTTCCGTTGTTTGCCTGGGAATGTCGGGAAAGGGCTATCACCGAATCCTGGCTCGCCTGGAGATTTTTGAGACTGGATGAGGGGTTGTCTCGGACGGTTCACTTGACCGTAGTTAGACGCCTCTGCGATGACCTAGGAAAAAGAGCACAGAACAAGAGCAGTGGGGGACTTACTGGAGGGATCAGAGTGAGGTTGGGCGAAGGGCGGGGGACGTCCTCGGCCTGGAGGAGGGCCATTGGCCGACCTTGCTGGCCCCGGTGGACCATATCCTCGGTGACCATCGGCCGTAGGAGGCCTTGGAATGCCGCGACCTCCGTTAATGGGACCGCCACGTCCGCGAGGAGGTGCACCACGAGCTGCGGCGGGGCCGTAGGGATCCCTTTGGGGCGGCGGGCCACGCTGGGGTTGAGCATAACCGTCGGTATAGGGAGCTCCATAGCCTTGGTCGTAGCCATAATCATCATAGCCATAGTCGCCCTGACGCTGGTCGTAAATCTGGTTGTATTGCTGAGGTGGGGGCCCGGGAGCCCCGGGGTACTGGCGCTGTGGAGGAGGTCGCGGGGGCTGCCCTCCGTAACCTCCTTGGTAGGCCATCTCTGTGCAGATGTTTGTGTGCAAGTTGCGACTTTCCTTTGGACCTCAATTTGCGTCGTCGGCAGCCAGCCAGCCCAACTGGCCTGTTCCTGAGGCGGCGGACGGTCTGGACAGTCTCTCCGCCCCGAAAAGATGGGTATTATATGAACGACGGTGGCAAGTGAATTATTCCCATCTGTAGTCTCCAGAACCTGGTGTTGACAGAGGTCACGGTCGAGTCAATCGGCGTTCTAGGCCTGAGCTTGCTGTAGCAGTCGTCGCAGGCTGACGGTGCGCGGGACACGGCGAGAGCGTCAAGATGCTGTTTGGAGTTCAATACCAATGAAGCGGAGGCTTTGCAAAAGGTCGGAGCTAACGGGTCGCGGTTGATCCGTGCGAAGTGGGCAAGGACGGTTGAATTCGAAACAAATAGTGGTGGCAGCTGTGACGACAAGTAGAGAGAGACAGTGAGAGGCAGTGGCTGTGCTTGGGCCCGGGCTGTGCTGTGCTGTGCCGTGTGCTTGAACGGAGCGTTCAGAGCAGTTCGACAAAAGAAAGCTGATGAAATAAAAAACTGCACAGCTATGGGATGGGAAGCGACAAAGTCATCCAAAAGAAGGACAGGCTATGGTTGTTGGCTTGCTGTTGTTGTTAGGTATCGTGCGCAATCGAGAGACACTGGGTGGTTTTGGTGTCTTGCCCTGATGTTTGAGGAAAGGGCCCATGGACTTCCACTTCAATGCTCAGGGCCGCCCAGGAAGGACTCCCGAATGCCCTGAGTGCATGGGCAAGGTGGGGCCGGGGAGTGGGGCACAGACCGCCCTGATCCACGCACCTAGGAATTTGCTGGGGTGAGAAAGGTACTACGCAGTACCTAGATACCTAGGTAACATAGTACTGTACGTGTGCAGCTCCGTACCTACTATAGTATTGCCCTGCCGGCCCTGCCCACTACCCAGGTACTGCTTGACAGCAGTATGATGACCTGCAAGGACATGACCTCCATCCTCCCTGAATCCATCCACACCACCACCCCCGTGGACACTGGTATACTGCACATGTACCTACTGTACTGTACCTAAAGCAGGCAGGCAAGCAGGTGGCCCTTAATGTTCCAATGTCTTTTAATTAACTGATCATCATGCAGAATCTGCTATGCATATTTCTATATATACCCACTTGGTTACTACTCGATACTATAATATCCATTGCAGTTTTATTTCACTTTATTTCATCTGAAACTGTGGACATGCCTCGGGGTTCTTCCACGGGTTCTAATAACTACAGACATCTACCTACCTAGGTACACCTTTGGAGTACTACTTATAAGATCGCATCGGTAAGCCTTCCGACGGGATGATCCTCAGGTCGATCTCTACCTATCCAGCCTAGTCCATGTCTACCATCGAGTACTAGATGCGCAGCAGAACAGTAGAGCAGTAAATCCGCGCGGCAGAATTGTCAAGCTTTGTCTCGAATGAGCCACTCGCGTGCTGATGATGCTGGCTTGGCAAAAGTTAACCTCGTCCGAACGACTTAGTATCATGTATCCGTCGCCATTGCCCGATCGTTTATTGTCCAGGCACAGCATTGCATGGAAGGCATTGCCCCTACTACCTGAATACCTAGGTACTATATAGTACCGAGTAGGATTCACATTTCATTACATGGCAACCTTTCGGGCTCTTTGTGCCGTTCCCCTGGACCCTTCCCGTCGACTTGCTTCCGGCACACGTATATGTGTCAGAACAGCAACGCCCACCTGGTCCACAGATGGTTGAGATGGGTTTTGGCCCCTGCACGGTGGTAAGGGTCCCCGACACAGGCTTTATGCTCTCAAACTTATTCCACCCGGCAGCCGGTCACCGTTCGCCAATCTGGCACGCATGGCCCTGACTCGTCAACAAGCTCGTCGTCAAGTTCCTGCGAGACAACTTGCCCATGGCTCCTTCGGCTCCAGCTTGTCGCAGCTGTCATCTCGCACTCGACTCGCCACAGACTATTTGCATCGCTGCGGCCCGCACTCCATTCACAGCCAATCTGCCGAGTGGCCTTCTCACTGCCATTTCTCCTTCACTGCCTCATGTACCATTACAGTAATAGGACTGAAGCATGACTTTGGCAAATTACTTGAGGCCTCCCCTCGAGTGTGCAGCAACACGCAATTCAGCCCTCAACGAGACATCCCAGTTAATCAGGCCCGAGGGGCGCAGTCCTCGAGAGGCTGTGTGCTAAGATTTGTAAAGGTAGTGCTACGTAGTAGTACTACATGTTATGAGTACCTAGGTATATCAGGCCAGTCGGCCAATTTTTCAAGATTGTTTCGACTTTCGCTGTTGTGCTTGCTTGTCATCCGATCTACCT
The DNA here is from genome assembly GCA_027946555.1 of Gnomoniopsis sp. IMI 355080. Classification (NCBI taxonomy): domain Eukaryota; kingdom Fungi; phylum Ascomycota; class Sordariomycetes; order Diaporthales; family Gnomoniaceae; genus Gnomoniopsis; species Gnomoniopsis sp. IMI 355080. Next base: position 26,069 of record JAPEVC010000136.1, read on the forward strand.
ACATCAACCATAGAACAAATTCCGGTGTCTCTGACGTCGCTGTTTCGACGATTTGCACCTCTCATCCAACGAAGCCGCCGTCTCATCAAACGCGGCTCACGGTACCTTCGCGTCCTGCCCATCCGCATGCGCACTACCGATCCCAGTTAGATTGGCCCACTGGCCTCTGCAACCTCTCACGCTCCCGGACTGGGGTTTTCAATGAGACCCGCCTGCCCACGTGCAATCTACACGCTACGGCTCACTTTATCCTTTTCATATATACCTACCAGCGAGTCTACGAGCCAGCGAGCCCAGCCTAGCTATGGGCACGATCCAGACACCAATGGCAACCTGTCTATGCTTATTTCTGGAAGCTTACCTATGCCTGGCTTCTTAAGTTCGGGCTACTCGTCAAATAGGAACATTCAGTCCTCGAACCTCTATTGTTCACGGGCGGGAGCAGCTCCGTCCCAGACTCTAAGAAGCCGTTTTGCGCTAGTAGCGTTGCATGAAGCGTGATGTCACACCCCGAATACAAGCCTGGTGCTTCTACGACTTGTCTGGGCCCACATAGATCGTCAGGGGAGAACTTGTGGTGATCTGTGAGAGGTCGACTGGCGACTGGTGTGTGCGCTTGTCCACGTCGACTACATATCTATGAATGCCTTACATACACGTGTTACAGTAACATCTTGGTCAGAGACATGCGTGACCCAAGTGTGGCGTCCACTATCTCTTCCTGTCTCTTTGACAGCACTCACGCATCTCCTTGCATGTTACATCAACAGACCTCAAGCCTAAGATAGCCTTTCATGTGTGCCTGTCACTGCTGTATTGGAAAGGCACCTGGCGTGTTTCTATACAGTATCATGCTTGCTTTTCGACTTGCACTCCGTCTAGTTTCCCTCTTTAGGACATTGGTCTGCTCGTGGCCCTACGTGAAAGAGAGAGCCGCGGAACTCAGGACTGGGCAACAAGTGGCATTCAACCACTAACAATCGAGATGTACAGATCGGGGCAGACTGCACCCGGTACGACTTGGGCCAGAAAAGTCTCAAGTCGTCATCGTGGAGGGAATGGTCTTATCTATTCGACAATTTGGCCTTGTCAATTGGTTTGACACCGCGATGTGCAGCATGCGACCTTTTGACGGCCGTGAGCGACCTGACTCGTTGACAAGTCGTAGAGACACAGAGAGAGTGTGTGTTTGTAGTGTGCGTACCGCAGTACGTCGTGCCTGCAAAGGTGTGTGGACGTCCTCTGGCTGACGCGTTCCAGGTATGCTGTTCCCGGCATGCCAAGACAAACATATGTATCCCTAGAATGTTCTCTCAGCGTCTTCACTTCTTCACTTTTTCCAAGAGGGTGACTACACTCCCGGTCACCGTGGCCACTCAAGACAGCGCCAATGCCCGGCCGGCTCTTGGCCACTCTTATGAAGAGCACGCCTCACACGGCTGGTAGGTAAGTCTCCTTTCGACTTCCCTCTGGTCAGGGTGACTCAGCATCTTCGGAGATGCAAATGGGGAGTGTGGCAGGGAGTGTTCGAAGTCAGATTTGCTGGTGTGCTGATCGTGGCTCTTCCATATACTGTGTCATATATACAGGACTTGTGGACAGCAGATTGGAGCCAATATAGCAGACGTAGGGTTTTCCAAAGCCACTTGCGCCAGCTTATGATTATGTAGGGTCTTGAAGCAGGCAAGGCGTGTTATTGAGCCACTTGATGGGGGGATTTTGTTGATTCCCGACCTCTGTGGTGAATACATCAGCTTTAAAGCACCGAGAAAACCAGAGTATGCAAAATATAGTGCTACAAGGAGATAAATTAAGAAAGAATGGTAGATAGTAAAATGCGTGTTGGGACTGGGCAACGGTCTAAGAGTGGGCCTCTTGGATGCTTTGAACCAATGAACATCCTCTGTTTTGCAATTGGAGACCACTGCCGTTTTTTCCACAGGCCAATCGACGACGTCACGCCCGCAACAAAAACGTCTGTACCAACTCGTGTATATATCCCATTTGTGAATACACCCACAATTCGAGAGTCTTAAGTTTTCAAAGATCAAAGCACAAGTCGTCACCATGCCAAAGAAGCCAATAAATTGGGGTATGTTGGCGAAGATGTTTGGAGGGTACGTTCAAGCTGTATCTCGCCTCACGACTTGATGACTGACTGATATGCGCAATACCCAGTGGCGCCGTGATCTGTGTGGGCGGGCCAGCACTGGTGTACTATGTATCGCCGACGGAAGAAGAGCTTTTCAAGAAGTACAATCCGGATTTGCAGAAGAAGAGCCTCGAAAATCGCAATCAGAAGCAGCAAGAGTTCGATGAGTTTGTCTCCAAGTTGAAGGAGTACTCCAAGTCTGACAAGCCAAGTAAGTATGCGGCCCTTTCCAGTTGCAACACACTTCTCAATCGAAACGGGGGAAAACAATTATTGAATCTTTGCTGCAGTATGGGTGGTGCAAGCCGAGGCGGCAGAGAAGGACAGGCAGATGAAGCGGTTACAGCTCAGGAAGAGCGCTGAGGAAGAGAGGCTGCGGAAAGAAGCATTGAGAAGGGAACTAGGTCTTTCAACTGACTCGGACAATTGAAGTTCCAGCAGCTTACCTACCTAGGTAGGTAGATAGGAGGACATGCAATATGGCAGGCGGTACATGGCACAGGCCAAGTTGGTGTAGCATTTGGCAGGTTCGAGGGCGCTCAGGAGTTGGGACTGGCACAGGCGTGCCATGAGTTTGCAGGCAACGTAGCAGAACGGGTCATTTACGGTTCGAATGATTTTATTCATGGTGGCATTGTCATTGGAATGGGGGGAGTGAACGATAAGACTATACCATCTGCTTTGAAACTGTCCTATATTGGCAAAAATTACCTTCGTTTGATACTCTACATTGGTGGTCTTCATGTATTTAATATGGTTGGTAGGTATTTAGATGGTCCGTGCGAAGCAGTGCCAGTTCATTACTTGAGTCTTGAGAAAGGCGCGCCACAACCCGCCCCCCCCCCAAAGGGAGTCAGATTTGGCCGATGGCGGGGAACACCCATCGATCACGTGGATTTTTTTCTTCCGCCCACATCTTGACTACCCACCTTAACGCCGACCTCTCTGCAGCAACGACGACGTCGACGAGTACGAGACAATTAAAAAGTGAGTGTCCTGAACCTCTGATCCTGGGTGTTCATACCTGATTTCACCAATGGAGCACAAAAAGGCAAAGTTTGGCCTGCAAATTGGAAGAAACATGGGGCTGGAGCTGCTAGAGAGCAAGCTTGTTCTTGTTGGGGCGCCTGGGGCTTGCAGTGCAGCGGAGGCAAACCCAATACAGAATGAACGAGAATTTGACACTGACAGAATGCTATTACTACACTTAGCCAGGCCAACAACCTGATCATCTACTCCCACCGACCCGACTCCCACCGAATCCTTCCACTACCTCCTCGTCTCCGTCTTTCCCTCCTCCTGTCATCATCAACATGTCCGACATCCAAGAGCGCCTCAAGAAGCTCGGTGCTTCGTCGCGCATCGGCGGCAAGGGCACCCCACGCAGGAAGATGAAGCGCGCACCCCAGCGATCCGGTTCCGACGACAAGAAGTTGCAGCAGGCTCTCAAGAAGCTCAACGTTCAGCCCATCCAGGCTATCGAGGAGGTCAATATGTTCAAGAGCGACGGCAACGTCATTCACTTTGCCGCGCCTAAGGGTGAGTGATGTGGATCCACAGCCGTCTTCCTCCGCCCAGGACGAAGTCGAAGACAACTACAACAACTACTACAACTACAACTACATTGCAATTGGGAATGGAAGAAAGACATGCATGATTTCTACATGCGAGACGAGTCCCGGCTATTGCTGACATTGCACCTATCACAGTCCACGCTGCCGTCCCCGCAAACACCTTCGCCATCTACGGTGCCGGCGAGGACAAGGAGCTGACTGAGCTTGTTCCCGGTATTCTTAACCAGCTCGGCCCCGACTCCCTGGCGTCTCTGCGTAAGCTGGCCGAGAGCTACCAGAGCATGCAGAAGAGCGACGAGGGCAAGGATGGTGACGAGGACGACATTCCCGAGCTTGTTGCCGGCGAGAACTTCGAGGGCGAGTCCAAGGTCGAGTAGATATACCACACGCACCACCAGCTCGGATTGCTCTGGTTGACTGGAACTGAGAGTGGCCTATCAATCTACCGAGGCTTGGATTGGATGAAAAGGTCATTTACACCCAATACTTTTGGTCCCGAGAGAGATGATATTTGCCCGCGGGCATAGCGCTGATGTTTGGTGCAATCGACCAATTCCTTCCGACACTGTGTGACGACAATTCAAAAAAAAGCATCATCATCATCCTGATTTTATAATGACTTGCGGCGGTCAGGGTCCATGGAAAGGCGGATCGGGACATATCTTGTGGAACACTCTTGGCACTGGGAGAAGAACCCATCTCGCTCCGGGTTCTGCGAAGATGAAAATGAACAAATTGAATAACCCGAAGATGTCTTCTGGTCTCCACGTTCTTCCTCCCTTGCGATGTTGTAGGGTGTTTTAGATGTTATGACGCAAGGACTGATGTATGCTGCTCTGGACGTGGCTGATCGTGACTTTCTCAGAGGGCCATCCCAAATTCCTCGTCGCCAATGTTTCTTACCCATCCCTTGAGCGCTTCTGCTCTGAGACCCTGCTTGACCTTCCTTCTCTCTGCAAGAGCCTCTGCGTCTTTCAAGCCCTTATACGTCCCCTGTCCGAAATTGGACTTGTCAATTCCAGCCACCTGCCCAGCAATGTGCCCAGCCAAGGTCCACATGTTTTTTCTAGAAACTGCACTACCACCCTTGGGATCTGTCTGTTTCCTCCCCTGCAATGCGCCGCCAATAATGCTCTCCACAAGCCCATTAGCCGTCCATAGAGCAGCAAGGTTACTTGCCACGTACTTGGTCCCCTCCAGCCCATCAACCCTCCGCGAAAAATGAAATACCATACCCGTAGTACGCACCTCAAATGGTTGGAAGGCATACCCACCCTCCCAACTCCCCTGTACAGAACCCATCCGTCCCTGCGGCGAGAAGCACCTCTCTACCGCGGTCGCCGAGTACTGACTTTCGGGTAGTATCAAGCTCGTCAGATATACATTCTCCGGCGAGACGAGCAACGAAGTTACGGAGCTCAGTAGAGACGTGCACTGCTTCGCTGCCAGCTTGTCCGAGCATGATTTGGACAACGTTGGTGGAGCGTCTGGACGGGCGGGCTTCCGCCGCACCACACCCAGACGTGAGAAGCACGCGCGGCCCAGCAGCAATGGGTCCGGCGTACTTTCGCAGGAGCCAGTGCTGAGGCCGGTTTTCTCCATCATCTTCTTCGAGAGCGGCGCCTCCCACGGGGTTGCGTCTTCTTGCGCGGCTATGGTGAGCTCCATGGAGGCATCGCCACAGGGAGCCTCGGAGCAGTACATGTGGAGAGTAACATCGTCGCGCCAGGCGAAAGGAGCTTGTGGTCGGCCAGGCGCAGTGAAATCTGCATCTTTTGTTACTCTGAGACAAAGGTATGGGGAATCAACGGCGTCTGTGAGAATGCTCTTGCACTCTCTCAAGAGGAAGTGGTTGAATGCGCGCATGCAGAGAACCTCAGCATGCCAATCGTGCAAGATGTTGCCGCGGGCTAAGGGAATTTTAGTGGTGGGAAGGCATTTCATGCCGGTGCTAAGGAAAATTAGCTACTGCTCCGAGGTAGGCGTTGAAAATTAGATATGTCCTTGTTTTCAATCTTGAGGATCTTTTTTTTTTTACCGACCCCTTCAGCGATGATCCAAAGTTCATTGGCTGAGGCGGAAAACTAGTGTATTCGTCCCATCGAGTACACCATCTATAGCTTATTCAACGTAGGTATTCAGGAATACCTCACTCCTGGGAGTTTCGACTCATTGAATTGCACGAACCGGAGCTTAGGGCAACACCTATATGCTGGCTTGCTTCTTGCTGGACTGACGAGCCAAGTCAACGGCCTCCCTGATGATCGGCAACAAGCAACAAGGACACACATTGATGCAAGACTTCTTGCCACATCGAGGGGGTTCATTCAACACCGTGAGACCTACGCAAGAGCCAAACATCTCAGAGACCCATCTCCGAGTGTGGCAACTATGCCACTCAAGGGCACCCATTCCTGGATCCCGTGTCCTCGCTGTCGCGGCTTCCTTTTGGAAGGAAGCCGGTCAAACTCTCTAAGGACGGAGGATGCCACGGCATCCGCGTCGGTTGTCATCAAATACTCGATAGATGTATTTAGATGCTTGTCTTCAGGCAGTCAGAGTCAGACGCCGCACCGTCAAAATTTGATCTGTAAAGAAGTCCAGAAGGGTGATAGAAGGAGTATAAATTGAGTGAAGAGCCTCTCTCAGCTATTCATTGTCGTCCGCGTCGCTCGCGTCGCTGTAGGAGAATGTAAGATGTTACGAATGAACGCCTATCGGGGAGTAGCCGGCGTTCGTCTCTTCTGGCAAGCTTCAGCTTAGCGTACAGCTGGCAACGTCTGGGAACCAGCGGGCAGGCACGAACAGCTTCCACAGGAGTTGGGAGGCCTTCGTACGTTATGAAAAGTATAGAGAACAGGCTCGATTAGAGGATCGAGACAACACAGGCTCTTTTCAGATCATACAATCAGAAGTTCATTCTCGTCATTTCAAATAGGCAGATGTTGACGGGAAAGCCAACGCAGGTGAATGAAATCTGAGACCCCTGTCGTTACTTGCAGTAGCATCTCTGTAACTTGCAAACGATCTTTCTTGTTCTTGGCGCTGCTTATGTCAGCCGCATGTTCCGCACTTTTTTGCCCTAGGGCAAAAATCCAGATCACGGAACATCTCATCGCCTACCGACAACCCCATCAATCCGACAACCCAACGACCCTCGTACCGCCACGACACCACATTCAAAATGAGGACGTACGACGACAGCTTCTCGGGACAGAAGATCTACCCTGGAAAGGTACGAGAATTCAGCGAGTGAGGAAGCCACGCGTGACGTCGAAGGACCGAGGACTTATGGATTGCTGCAAATCAAGGCCCAAGAGGAACGAGGGCTCTTGCATGAGCAGTTCAAATCTTTCCGTCGGCGAAACTAGGCTTTTTTCTTTTTTTTTCTTTAGGCAATTCTGGGACAACGAGATACTGACGGTTTAACGAATGCAGGGTAAGATCTATGTCCGTGGAGACTCAAAGGTCTTCCGCTTCCAGAACGGCAAATCCGAGTCCCTGTTCCTCCAGCGCAAGAACCCTCGTCGCATCGCCTGGACTGTTCTCTACCGTCGCCAGCACCGCAAGGGTATCACCGAGGTACGAGTCAATCTGACCCCCGAGACGAGCACTTGAGCATCGAAGCACCTGGATCAACACACCAAGACACCCAGACCGGCTCTATGTCATGTCCATGACGAGCGATTTGGCGATGCCTGTTTTCTCTGTCAACGGAAATGGAGAAAAGAGTCGGAGGAGGCTGACAGACTCTTGTTGTATAGGAAACCGCCAAGAAGCGAACCCGCCGTACCGTCAAGGCCCAGCGTGCCATTGTTGGTGCCTCGCTCGATGTGATCAAGGAGAAGCGGTCGATGCGCCCCGAGGCCCGTTCCGCCGCCCGTCTCGCAGCCATCAAGGAGAGCAAGGAGAAGAAGCAGGCCGATGCTGCCGCTAAGAAGGCCGAGAAGGCCAAGAACGCTGGCCAGGCCGGCAAGGGCCAGACCGGACGTATCGTGGGCAAGCAGGGCGCAAAGGGATCCGCTCCCAAGGTCAAGGCCACCACCCGATAAACGACAGAGCGAGTTGACGGGGTCGTCGACGTTTTGGACTGGCCGGTAGTGGGGACTGTCTCTGTTTCTTTTGCAGACCTACTCTAGGCTTTGGGAGTGATCAGGAGGCAAATGACAAAAACCATCGATTTGAGATTCACGGGACAAAATGGCGGGCTGGAGTCGGGGTCTCTACACCTTGTGCTTTACAATTGAAAGCCCGGCGGGTCTTATCTGAGCAGCAACGTCTGCTGGAGAAGAAATGGTTGCATGGACTCGTTACATACAGGGGACACGATTGTCGCGCACGGGGTAGCTCAGGGAATTTGAGACTTGTGCATTGATCAACACGTCTACTGCGAAGTGACTGGGCGGTTCCATGCAATTGGTGACAGGCTCAGACGCCATGCAACGGGGCTCTACTGGGTGCGAAGCGTGGTCCAAGAGCTACATCAATAGGGTTTCTTCTATGTTATCGAGGATGGGTCTATCTCTACAACCGTAATAATGAGGTGACAAGTAACACTCCATGGCACGTCTACAGCTTAGCCAGGACAGACTCGGCATCACTGCCTGCAATGCCGCCCTTCTCTGCCTCCTGAGCATAGGTGACCTTGCCGTGATCAACGATGATAGCGTAGCGGCCGGTGCGCTCTCCCATAGTCCAGCCGATGGACTTTGAGAACTTGGCCTCGCTGTCGGATGCGAAGATCTGTAAGGCGAGACATGATGCGTCAGCAGACGGAATGAAACCCGAACCTCCTTCTGTCTACTGTGGGGTAGGAGTGGCATCAAGAAAGGGTGAAGAAACGTACGATGAAGTCGTCGGTGACACCATTGGCCTTGCCCCAGGCACTCATGACAAAGGCATCGTTGTAGGCGATGACAATAACCTGATCGACACCCTTGGCCTTTAGGGCATCCTTTTGTTCGAGAAAGGTGGGGATGTGCTTCTCGGAACAGGTGGGCGTAAAGGCACCCGGCACTGCGACGACAACCACCTTTTTGTTCTTGAAGTCTGTCATCAGGGTCAAGGGCGTCAGTTAGCAGCTTTACATGTCGAGAGGCAGAGGGAGATTGAACACATACCCTTGCTGGCATCGTATTTGATGGGCATTCCGCAGATCTCGTGCACGCCGGCCTTCTCGGCAACGTAAGGAACGTGCATGAAAGCGACGTCCTCGGGAAAGTCCTTACCAACAAGAGATGCCATAGTGGATGCGTGGGGGTGTGGAAAGTAGTTGTAGAGTGTGTATGTGATAGACGGTGTGGAAGGTACTGGAGGTGGATGGGGAGCTTGTTGTAACAAATCAAGGATTTAATCTAGGTGGTGAAGCGGGAAGTGGAAGCTCGCAGCTTGCAAAGGTAACGAGGGGCTATTTTCCTTTTGAGTTTCTAATCGACAAGCAGCTTCAAGGTCCCACCACGACGTGTTGTCACTGCCTGAGCCTCTGTCCCCCCCCCCCGGGGGACCCCCCTGCCGTTTGCATTTGTCAACCACCTCACCTTACTAAAGTAATTCAGCTCATCCACCCTGAGGATCAACGTCCTCCCACCCAACGTCGATCACGTCTCTGATCTCTACAACACACAACTTGACCACACACCACCCACGAATGAGTGATGATCGGGCCCCCACTTTGATCGATCAGATAGCCCTTGTGAGCCAGAGCCATCTCCGATATCAGGAGATGGAGTTTTCTCACCATGCTCTCGAAAGAAAAAACCTGCACGCGTCCTACGCAGTCTGCGCAGGACATACGAGTGCTCGTCGGCTATCACAATAACCACGACCCAGATAGTCACCCGCTGACTCGGCCCCCCATTTGTTAATGTTTCGTTTCCATCCCCGAGGTAACCCTGGGTCAATGTACTGCTACTCAGTACGCAGTATGCACCGGCGGAACAACCCGAATCTGATAACAAAACAAATGAGATCCACCCCCAACGACTATCAAACCTCTCTCGGTCGACCTCGTGGGTTGTTGGCTCTTGCTGCTCGTCAATGACCGTCCGCAGCTGATGAACTCTGCGTCATTCACTCCGTGGGATGCCAGGGTGCTGCAAGGAACCGTGCCGCGAGGACCAGCAACGCCATGCCTACACCACCAGCCTTGGGATGTGCGTTCAGACAGCCGGGCTCTAAAGGGGACAATATGCCGCCTTGGGGCTGCCTTTGCTGGCAGACAGTGTCGGCCAAGCTGGGTTCCTGCTTTGGGGGCCAAGTGGCACTTTAGAACAGAGGCGAAACGAGTCAAAACAGATCCTATCACACGTTCTCACCAGGGCAAGTGTTTCTCATCGTACAAAGGGGATCGATCTGATTCTATCTCTGGTTTACCTTGCGACACCAGGAAACTTGTCTCTGTCTACACCTGGCGTCACAGACGCCTGTCCCCCAAACCTCCTGGACTCTTCCTCGTCCACGGCCGAGAATCGCACAGCGTACTCATCCGTCCTCATGATGGTCAGCTCCATTGGGGAGTCCTTCCTGTCGATGATCTCTGCCTCGGACTCTCCACAGTCTTGGGACGTTCCATGGCTTGTGTTTCGCGTGCCCATACTCTTTCCCGTCCTTGCCGAGCCGTATCCACTGCTCTTGTCCAAGTTTCCATATCCGCTCTTACCCAATCCTCCGGTCCGGGTCCTGCCCATCTTGGTCATCGCTTTGCGTGCTCCGGAAGCTATCCAAGCGTCCAGAACGGGCAGAGAGATGACTACGATGCCAACCGCAACATCAAGTGTCGTCCAGATTAGGAGCTCCGTATACGACCACATAATGTCTGCCGTGAAATTCGCCCGCAACATCCGCATCAACCCAAAGAGAACAGCAAGCAGTCCGCAGGCCCATATAGCGAACAGCCGAATCTTTTTCTTGATCTCCATCGTCACCTTCCACAGAATCACAATCGGGCTGAGCAGGAGAATGCATCCCTGGACAACATGTGTCACGTTGAAAATGATGCCCCATTCGATCGTGCTGAGGCAGGTCGCTGGTGTCTCGAGCTGGCCGGCGTACAGCCTATCCCACTGCGCGCGTGGTGGATCACATGTGAAGCAAAACCAGAAGGTGGCGGCGAGTATGTACAATGCCAGTGTGAAAAGGAAGAAGTCACAAAACCAGCGCCACATTTTGGATGCTCGGTCGGCCAGTCGGCGAATGAATAGAGTCAGGGATATCTTGATTAGGGCCACCGTGACATAGAAGATGAGTTTGTCCAAGGTGCCATAATAGTTGAAAATGTTGTAGTCCTCATAGGTATGTTGCCACTGCCATCACACGGAACTCATCAGCCAAAGACTCTCGCGCGGAAGCTATTGAATTAATTTGGGAGCTCGACTGGGCAGAGACTTACAATGTGGTCACCGCCGCCTTTGATGGCCATAATGAGCTGACAAGTGGTATAGGTCAGACCCATGGCTGCTGCAGCGATGGTGGCCCAGTCGTCGAGTCCAAAACGCATTTGTGACATGGACGCTCTTAGCCCTAGCCGAGCGATGGTCACAGTCGAAATGGCCACCAAACAAGTGATCAGCCCGCCGATGACGGCTGGCCTCTTTGAACCGTCATTCGCGCCATTGTCTTTTGCTGCCAGTACGTAACCCAATGCCGGATCAGTGTCGACCAGACCGACTAGGCGGAGGAATCCTCGAACAATGTACCAGTCCCGCTGAGTATTTGGAGGTTGTCCAATAAAAGCCGAAGGCAAAGTATCGTTGGCAACCCAAGTCGATGTTGTGTTGGCCGACATGGTGGGCGGGCGCTGGGGCTTGTGATTCGTCTAGGCTTCAAGGAGGCCAGCCTTCGCACGCATGCCTTCGTGGGGAACGAGAAATCCAGAAAAGATATAGAATCTGGGGGATCAGCGCAGGGCAGCCGATTCTCGGATCCATCCCGCATCTATATTGACAGCTACAGCCAGGCTGGCCAAGGGAGCGCCCGCGAAAAGATTTCTACCGCAGCAAATCTTGTTCTCCTTTCGCACTTCGCTTGCAGGAGACAGGGACACATGGGTTCGGAGACTATAAAAATGAGTGGAGGGCTGATGAAACCATCACCCACTCATCGTCCGATTCTAGGTCTTGCGACTTGCCCTTGTGAGCCTCGGGCCTGATGAGAAGTTCCCCAGGGCCCTTGCCTACTGTACATGAGAAAAGTGCTATGTTAGGATCCTGTTCTTGGAAGCCTCGTACCCATCATAGAGGTGTGAGATTGTGGCCTGCAAAGTCGTGTATCGACTAGTCTGGCATCCCTACCCAAGACTCATTGAGGGAATGCTAAGTGGAGCCCACTAGACAAAGTGAAAAATAGGGGAAACTTTCACAGGCTTTTACGGAAATCCCGCGCTGCTAAATTTTCCGGTGGTTCGAATGTCTGCTTAATTCTTGAGTCGTGCGCACAGCTTGTGTGTGTCAATAGTGTCACATACTGCCTGTGGCAGCTGTGGCAGCATCGGCACCGCGAACGATTTTTCAGCGAACAGCGTCGATCATAACAGCTCGGGTGGGTATTTTCTTTCTTTGGGATCTTCGCTAACCTGCCGGCCTCGGTCTGAACCTTTTTTTTATCTGCTGAGAGGCATGTACCGAGTACTATATATAAGGAGGCCCACATCACTTTATCAGAGTTCAGGTATACCTGTGTCTTGCTGCGCGCACAGATAGTGCATTTTTTATGCGCTAGTAGTTGTGCGCGACTCAGACCTTAGGTCTCTTGGCACACAACCCTTCCAAGGTATATCATATAAGTGCTTTGCAAGCCTCGCAAGTCAGGGCCTCCCCCAAACCAAATGAACAAGGAGAAGTCGTGTGCTGTGGCCTGGCCAGTAACAGTCGAGTACAATGCATGTTCTATACGGAAGCACTACTGAATATTGTGCAAAACCCCGGCAGGTCCGGTCTAGATGGGGATTCCGGAACCACCAACTGTTACCGCTGCTGGCCAAGTCCTACTAATATCCCGCGTTGGGCCACATCTCCGAGGCAAACATTTAGCTGACTGATCAAAGAAATTGTTGCTTGCGAGTGGTCTCGAGGAAAGTCACCGACGGAAGCTCCATATAAACAGCACTTCTCCACTGCCCATGAACCAAGTGGAGAACTGCTGTTTTCCCATCATTTCCGCGCTCCGTCAAGGATCGAACGACAACGGTCTTAAGGCCTAGAGCGAGCCAAGGACCCAGCAGAGACCCAGTAAGACCCAGCAGATATGCCAAATAGCAGGCCAAGAACGGGCGAAGATATGGAAACTACGTCCGCTAGCTCCAGGGGCAGATACACGATACTTTTTTTATTTAATATATCCTGAGAACGCATTGTAACCTTTCCAGACTCGACATCCTGGTGGCTTTCCAACCGACCGCAATTCACTCGTTACTTGGCGGCTGGTTAACTTTCTCGTCGCAATATTGCCCTTTTGCGTGCGCTAGACTACCACCAGGTGGCGTTTCGATTCCTTTTCACATACACCGCCACAGTCCTACCATGGCAGTGGTCAGTCGCCTCGCTTCCGGCTTGGCATTATGCTTCGGTCTCGTGTCTGCTCAGTCAACGGACTGCACAGGTATCAATGCGGTCAGTCCCAAGTGCGCTACTTCAGAGACCACATTTCACCGTGACGTCTTCTACGTCGGAGGCCGGTGGATCGACAACGACTACACCAGCGGAAATGTTACCGCGGATCAGCTCTATGTGGAGAAGCTGACGCCCGCTGGAGGCGTCACACAAGACAAGCCGCTGGTCTTCTTCCACGGGGGTGCTGTCTCGGGGGTACAATGGCTCAACACACCGGACAACCGTAAGGGTTTCGCCTCCTACTTTCTTGACCAAGGCTACATGGTCTATCTGCTTGACCACACTGGAGCCGGGCGAAGTAGTCAAGAGGACACAACCGACTACACACTATGGAACTCCACCACGGTCGAGGGTCTAGTAAGTGGCTTCACAGCCCCAGAGCTGAATCCGACCTACCCACAGGCCGTCTTGCACACCCAGTGGCCCGGAACTGGGCAAAAGGGCGACCCATACTTTACAGCCTTCAGCAAGTGGGTGATTCCATTCACCGAAAATTGGGCGTATGGTGAGACGTCCATGCGTGCGTCCGGCTGCGCGCTCCTCGAGCTCTTGGGACCCTCGTACCTGATCTCGCACTCCTCCGGAGCCCAGTACCCCATTGTCATCTCCAACGACTGCCCCCAGTACGTCGCTGGCAACATCAACCTTGAGCACAGCACTCAGCCCTTCTGGAACTACGGTACGACGCTCAACTCGGGATCGGACTTCCGTCTGTGGGGACTGGCCAACACTTACCTCAGCTATGACCCGCCAGTCAGCAACTATACCGAGCTTAACAAGACATGGGTGGGAAACGATACGCTCGCATCCAGGAGATGCTACCTACAAGCTGAGCCAGCGCGCCAGCTGCCCAACATCACCAGTGTGCCGTACCTGTGTCTCACGGGCGAAGCAAGTGTTCACGCCACCTATGATCACTGTGTCATCGATTTTCTGGAGCAGGCTGGCGGCAACCCAACTTGGATCAAGCTGGCGGACCGCAACATCAAGGGCAATGGACACTTTTCCATGTTAGAGTTGAATAACCTCGAGATCGCTGCTGTGGTGGATGAGTGGATCCAGGAGCAGGAGGCCAGTTCAACTTCCTCATCCTCTGGTTCATCTAGGTAAGTCATGATACTCATCACAGACCAATTTCTGTCTTCATTTCTTATGGTGTTAGTCGCTAACAGACTCTTTAGTGGTTCATCAACAAGCTGGCCATGGGCTGTGATCTGTTTCTTCGACCCATCGCTGCCTGAATGTTCTTAGAGACAAAGTTGGCGGGACAGCTTTTATTGGTAATGAATGCAGTTTGCTATATACCCAGTAATAGAACCTTCTAATACCATGTACACACTGGCCCTCATTGCTCATACAAGTCACTGTTGTGTCATTGCATGCTCAATATACTTTTACTCTATCAATCACAATACATTTGTCGTTTCGGACACCGTTTCTGCGAAGTAGAGTACGTTCCGAGTTGTGATATAAGGGCCGTCGTGTTCTCTGAAGGCCCCGGTCAGAACAAGTAAACTATTTCTGTAGGCAAACATACGATGTTCGTATGTATACTCTACACCTTTCTCGAGTACGCGTAATTGCGTCTGGATACTCGGGCTCTGTACGAAATCCCTGGGGGACAATTATGCAAGGGCCGTATTTCCTATGAAAAACTTGGGCTGATTCCTGATTGAGTACGATTTCTGTCCAAGGCTTTTCCTTGTCTAATCAAGTAGAACATCGCAAGGTTGTCCGTTTTCGGCCAGAAAATGTAACTTCATTGCCATATTACTCGCGTAAATTCCTTTTGGAATGAAAGGTCGCCAGGCTTGCTTCAGCTGCGAACTCTGGGTTTGGATTTTTCCGGACCTTGATGGGGTCGCTAAATTACAGCTTCTAATATTTTCAGTAGATGGACGAGTTACTGGCCAATCATTTAAGCGAGCCCTGTCTAGTACGTTCGGTACCTAGGTAGGTATTGTGTCCGCATAACCTGTGCTGTGGATGTGCAATGGTATAACAATTTCATTGATTAAGGTTTCACTTGGTCAAGCCCAATACTATAGTATCCATACCCCTAGGTAGCGAACATACCTAGGTACCTAGGTGGGCTGACTGATCCTTTGAGTATAATTTATCAAATAGTGCACGTCGGGACTTGCTCAACTGGCCTCTTGTGAAAAGTTGCCCCAATGAGGAGTCGACGAAAGTGTGTTGAAACCATTGCGGCGTCAAGTTGTCTTGCCTGCGGTTGTGACTCAACTCTCGAACGTACTATGTAAGACCATGCGGCCAGGCGGTCTGAGGCCCGTGAGATAAATGGCTTGCGGCCCAAGACGATTGATAGAGGGCGCGCCCTTGGGCATGAAACTTGTCATTATTAGCAAATGACTTCAGGAAACTTTGCCCACATCATACATAGTATATACATACATGGCACCTCGCATTGACCAGGTCCCTTGCCGTCCTCATAGTGCACTCTAGTACGGCAATTGCCTCTTCTCGCTGAGTTAAGACCCCATGGCGGCCGAGTCCAGACCACCGTTTCCACCTTTTACCGAGGAGACGGCCAGGATCAAAGTAAAGGCTGCCCAGGATGCATGGAACACAAGGTACGATCCACTCGTCAGACCTGAAAACCAACATCGCTGACGAGAGCTCAGAACTCCCGCTCAAGTGAAGATGGCCTATACGCCTGACTCAATCTGGCGCAACCGAGATCAGTTCTTCCGGGGCCGGGACGCCATTGAGAGATTCCTTACGGACAAGTGGTCAAAGGAAAACGGATACCGACTTAGGAAGGAGCTGTTCTCTTTTAACGAGAACAAGGTAGGTCCTATTCCCCGAGAGTGTCTCATTAGTCCCTACCTACGTAGTCTCGACCAGGCGGCTCATCTCGCGACTCCCCCTGGGCAAGGGCATCTGCTGATTCGAGCCCGGCAATCAGATTGCGGTGCAATTCTGGTACGAATGGCATGATGAGCAGGGACAGTGGTGGAGATCATATGGGCTAGAGGACTGGACGTTTGCAGAGAATGGATTGATGAAGAAGAGGCAGAACAGCACGAATGATGTGAGGATTCTAGAGTCCCAAAGGTGGTTCAGAGAAGGGGTAGATGTCAACACTGTAGAGATCAGCGAGGAGCATTGGTAGTCAGCACTTTCCCGTCATGCAGCCGGATTAAATTGTTTTGCGATGCCAAAATCACTAGATGTCATAGAGGCACAATAACAAGACCCTACTTGGTATATAATAATTCTCTACATTCCACGTCTGCTTCCTTAACGAACTTCAAGTTACTGGCACATATAAGTAGGCCATCAAGCATCTCCATCACTGGTAGATAACGTGCTTCTATCTCATCGATGAGCCATATAGTCAGCCACTTTGCACACAAGGCGAAGCATTTTCTGCCCGCGCTGTGGTATCCGTGTCTATCTTCTTCGCGGCATCTTGTTAGGCCCCCTCGCCATCGTAAATATCGTCCAAGTCTATCTCATATATTGTGGTTTCACTCTCGTCACAGGTCGGGCCGGCCTCATGATTTCGCGAGCGTGCCCCTCCAAATGCCGGTATCTCCTTGGCCAAAGATACCAATAGCAGACTTCCTACGACACCACCTATGCCAGCAAATGTCCATATGTTCAGTTCGACCTGCCATACGATACGATCGATGGCTAGCGCCCAAAGCACCTGTGAATAAATCATGAGTGTCGCTGCAGAAGACCGGTCGCCCGAGATCCCTAGTGTGAGCAGGAACTCCTGGGACGAGGATCAGTCTTCCAGTCCACGATGTTTCAGTAACCCCAATGATGAAGACTGACCATTAATCCCCCTAATACACCGACAATGGTCAAAAAACCCCAAGAGTTGAGGGTCTGCGGCCATGAGGGCTGCGCAATGATGACCAACGCTGTGGCAACAAGCACGATTACCCATGCAAAGTAGTTCACAATGGTGAGAGGATGAGCTCGAGAGCCTATGCGGCGCATCGTCGTCAAAGCAATCTGCAGCCAACCGGAACGCATCAGTCATGATTCGTGGAATCTGAGGGGAATAAGTGGGAGAGCTTGAACTGACAGTTGTGCCAAGAACGCCGACGGCACCGCAAGCGAGCCCTTTGAATTTTGCAAAGGTATTTGGTTTCGGCCCAAGGGGTACAGCCTCATGCGATCTAAAGACACCATCAGGCTGAGTCACCATGACAACGCCGGCCAGTGCGACGGCTGTACCCAGTCGATCGATAGAGCTGAACGTGCCATGATCGGTATACTTGGAAAGGATCATAGCACCCATTGGAGCGAGGAAGTTCAAGGCCGTTGCCTGAGAAAGCGTAAGGTACAGTATCGAGTCTACCAGGCCATCGCATGTCAGGGTCTTTCCATCTACACTCATGACAGCAATATCACACCAGGCAGAGAAATTGCTTACAGTACATCCCTCCAGCGCCCAAGATACCTCCAACTGCTCTTAATAGGAGTAATGGCCTGACATCGCGTGGGCCAAAGGGAAACTCCGGAACGCGTTTGAGCCACAGACACAGCGAGCAGCCAATGCCAGTGATCAACATTCGAATAAGTAGGATCTGGAATGGACCGACGGGGTCTGCGCCATTCTCGAGTGCCTTCACGAAGCCATGTAAGAGGGCCGCAGACATCTGGGAGGCCAAGACCACCAGTGAGGCCCTATGCCTGACCACAAAGGATGACCGCTCGTCAGTACCCATAATGAATCTGGCCCGTGATCATGATGAATAGAATCAGAAAGAAGGCTGGATCTCGTGAAGCCCGCCCGGATTTCGAGGATTCAAAAGACGCAAAATGAGGTCGTGGCGCTCTCTACATGCTTTGGCGTACAGCCGTGGATCGCCCCCCTGCAGGATAGAGCAGTTCCTTTGCGCAAGTACTTTGCATGGACTAGAAAGCCAATACGCAAGAGGTGACTAACACAGACTTTATTCAACCCGATGCAGGCTTAAGCTTTGTGGTTGTCCTAACGGGAGCTGAATAGAAGTGCACTAGGCTAGAATCAGGTCAAAGCCTCCAGAATGACGAGAGCTGTCAAAGAAGGTCACCGTCACCCTGCCCTCACGGCAGCACGTGTCTTTCAAGAAATTCAAAGATACGATATGGTAACCTGTTGGTCAATTTCAACGTGATGGTGTCACGGCTACCGATTCACGTTCTGTGACATAATAGAGGGCCGGGCCTCAAGGACGCAGCCATGGAGGAGGGACGACTTTGAATGCACGCAAGTCTCGAATGAATGTGGCCAGACAGATCATATCAAGACTTCTTGTGACACATTCAATGTTCAAGTCTGAAAACAGGGGTAAGTTGCCCGGCAAGCCTTCATGCCAGCATAATTATTGACAAGTCAAGACATCCGCCTTCTGATCCCCGCCAGCATCAACACGGTCCCATTCTTTAGCCCCATTCGATGGAGCAATCCGATGCTGGTGGCGATCATGATGATGTCAGGTTGCCAGGCAAAGCGGCACGGATGCTTTCTGCACAGGATATGAAGAAAGAACACACAGCAGTTTGAGGTCGCATCTCTAAGGTCGCTGGCCACGAACCCCATGCCATCGCTGAACAATTCAGTTGCGAGTGTGCTCTGATGAGGCATTATCCTTCTCCGTGAGATTCACGGATTGGGGCTGGTTACGGACTTGATCGCTGTGCTCTCTTGATCTTGTCGGATTCGAAGTGGGCCACTATCGCGTTTTCCCTTACCAGAAAGTGGCTGTCTACAATGAAGAACTTGCCTAAGCACGCTGCACAAAACAGCTGTTCGACATCTAGTGGCACTGTCAAACATCGCCAGACTTGATCGTTGACGACACCGTGACTGGGCAGCCTGGCAATCGACTAGCGTCTCGTGTCACAAGGAAGTTGAACAGTATCGGAGACGGGGCGCTCGAGCTTTCACCGGGCGATCGCTGTTGTCGGGGCAGCGGGGAATGCAGATAGACTTCGGAGGGCGGGAAATGAACGGATATCTCAACATCCTCTTCATTTCAAGTTAGAATCTCGTACATGATTGGGGGATAGGGAATCTCGGACGCACCGCAGGCTGTTTTGAGATATGCAGCTGATGAGGACCACCCCATAACATGGACCTCATTCAGCAACGCTGTCAGGCAGTCTGAAAAGACCCTCTACGTCTTCAAGTAATCCAATTCCAAATGCAAAGTTGGAACCCGGACCAGGGAGGGAAGGCTTGTGACTATGATGCGTATACACCCGTCCTTGAGACGCTTTTTAGCCGTCTTTCTTTTGGTCGGTGTCCTTGCCGTCGTTCCCGTCCCTCCTTGCGAGCACGTCAACAATCCAGTCCTCCACCTGTTGCTCGGCTGCCTCATCAACAACACCATTGGGCCCGTACAGGCTGCTCCTCGCCTTCATCCTCAGCTCCTCCACATTCGAGATGTCGAAGGCGAACATCAGACCACCGGTTGCCATCACTCCAAAGCTCATGACGTTGAGTGTCGCCAGTCCCAGCGCCTCCACAGCCACAAGCTGATCGTCACCCTTCTCTTTCGGGCCGCGCGGGGGTGGTCGTGGACCGTGATGGCTTGGCTGGAACAGTTTGGGGTACGAGGCGACCATCTTGCGGTTGACGGCACGGCGGGAGATCAAGACAGAGGCGGTCAGGAAGGTTGCGCCGGCGAAGAAGAGGCCGAGTTGCTTTGCGGAGCGGCGCCATGGCTCTTCGCGCGTGGGCGGTGGTGCGGGCCCAGGCGGGGCTTGTCGCGCGACGGGCACGGGTCTAGTAGTAGGTGTTTGTCGCGCTTGTCGAGCTGCCTCCTCCTGTTTCAGCTTGATCATAAGCTCCAGTCTCTCCTTCTCCAAGCGCATCAATTCCAATTGGTAATCTGGCATCGCCGCATCGGGTTGTTTTGGTGGTGCCGGTGTGGGCGACGATGACGAGAAGGGCCAACCCCAGCCCATGATGACTCGGATGACAAGAGCAAGAGTCGTGTCGGAGAAGGATCGGACGGCTCTGCCACAAGAGCGACAACAGCTTGAAGAGTCACAACGAAGCAGGAGTGAGACTCCAAGAGCACGTAGGAAGAAGAAGAAAAGTTGGTTGGTTGGATTGTTGACAAATGGTGAAATCGGGGTAGCGGGTAGCTGGTAGCTGGTAGCTGGTAGCTCACACCATACTCCGCGTTGACCTTACCGGGGCAATGTGCTCTGCTTTGTAAGCATAGTAGTCTGATATTCGTTGTACCGTTTACAAGGTAGCCACAATGCCTATCAAGGAAAAGCAACCTTATTCTAATCAAGTCTAAGGGCGTTATCTTGAAGTACTTATGGCTGTATGTATGTATGCATGTATGTACAGTGCAGTGACTGGATGAACAGACTCGCCCGGTCCTCCTCGACATTCAACAATCACGGGACGTTTACTAGCCATCTCTCCTCATCACCTGGCGCGCCATCGATATTAGACAGTGGTGATGGCCAAGGACAAGAAGTCCAAGGCCAAGGCCCTCTCAAAGGCAAATGATCCTACTACCGAAGCAGTAAACCCTCCTGCATGGCCTGTTTTCAGGCCTCCATTGCCCGTGATGGACCTTCAACCCGAATCCATGCTGGACTCGAGGGTTGTCCTGATCCGGAACTTTTGGCCCAAATCCCTTTGTCGCGACTACGTGTCTTTTTTAAGGACCTTGTCTCTCACCACTACCCCAGGCAAACCCAAACGGGGTGACGCCGTAAGGGTCAATGATCGCTTTCAGGTGCAAGACCAGGCCTTTGCGAACCGCCTATGGCTCCAGACGGGCCTGCAGGACGTCCTGATGGGCGAGAACTGGAGAGGACTGTGGTGAGTGATGCCATACGATATATCGAGATTAAAACAGGACAGCTGAGACATATTGTTCGCTCATTTCAGGGGAGGGCATGTCGTGGGCCTGTCACCAAACATCCGAATCTACCGCTACTCACCTTCCCAATTCTTTGACGCACACTGTATGTTGTTATGTGGCGTCAATGCCTTGCCCTGAAATGTCATATTGAAGCAGTCATTGTTGATGTGCCATGGTACTCCCCGTCCCACACTCGGCTATCTCATCTGAGCTACAAATCAGCATGACCGGACCCGAGGATTCATCTCCCATCGCCGCTCTTGTGCTGCGTAGAAGACGCTACGTTCCTACCCAGGTTATACCAATCGCCGGGTTCTTTTTTCCTTCCCTCCCCCCCCTGGCCACCACCTAGATAGCTTGCTTGCTAATGCCCATCTTGTTGCAGATGATGACTCCAATACCATGACCGTGGAATCGGATCAAGGACCCGTCCTCACCAAGACAACATGGACCTTACTTCTCTACCTCACCTCTGCAAGCGATGGCTGTCAAGGCGGTGAGACCGTATTCTTCCCCAACGACCGACGGCTTGCCAAAGAGGAAGTTGCGGTACCACCTGAAACGGGAATGGTGCTTCTTCACAAGCACGGCGACGACTGCATGTTGGTGGGTTGTTCCCGTTCTCTACTTTCATGGGGACCGTACACGCCGTCCTGATGGTGATGATATGTCTGCTGACGTGCTCCTGATATTATAGCATGAAGGCAGAGAGGTCACGGCTGGGGAGAAGTGGATTATTCGCAGTGATCTGTGCGTGCGGAAATAGTCGCGCGCACAAACCTACCTAGAAATATCTGGCTCCCAGACCAGCACGGGCCGAACTCCGTGTTGGCAAGAAAACTTATATTACAATCTAGCCAAAAGGCCCCATGCGAGAATGCATATGAGCTTGCAAATTTCCCGACCTCGACGTCCATGCCTAGGACAACATAACCGCCACCTCTCTTCCTTCGGCTATCATATGGTCTTGCTATTACCATTAGTGAGAATTGGGCCCTGGACGGCAGCATGTACGCACATTGTCCAACAAATCCGTGCCGAGACTTCGCTGTCCACAATCTCTTCGATATCTGGGCTCTGTTGGACCGATCTAGCACAATTGCTCCCTTCAGCTTGAACGTGCGGGCTTACGTCCATAGACAACATAGGCTTGTTCTTGTGTCAGCATCGAACTCCGGATTCGTGACACAGTCGGGTGGAAAGAATGCGCAACTTACCAATCGCATAAACACGCATATCTCGGTTCGTTATATCAGCTCGAACCCGATCTAGAAAACCCGGAATGTCTTCGAGCGGCATTCCAGCAGTCGCAATCACTTTAGTCAAGCCGTCCAGGGCTTTTAGCAAATCCAGGCTCCACCACTTGCCTATCAAATTGTCTTTGCGATCCAATGGCCATGCATTCAGAGGGAGGAAAATCTGCTGCTGCACAATGTCCACAAATCCCGCCCCAGTCATCCACCCCTTGAGTTTGCGGCCCGACTCAAAGTCCTTGCCTTTGGCGGCGCCACCTGCGATCGCGTAGCGGAAGAGTTCTGCAACCGCCGAGTCGCGCAGCAGTATCTCGGCGGCCTCGTTTTCACCAACAAGCTCAAATGCGAAGTCATGGAATTCGGCCCAACCATCTGGTGTTAGGTGTTGGTAGATCCGAGCAATCATGCCGGGAAAGTCGTTGAAGCAAGTGCACACTGTACAGGCTAGAGTCAGTGGCACTTCTCACGTACAGTCTCAGTTACTGTTTGCATCACTAGTATACATACAGGCTACCTCGACGAGCGTGGCAGATTGGAGCGTCACTTACTTGCACGCCAATGAATATAATCAAAGGGGTGATCGAAAACCCACAAGTCCTCGCTATCTTCTCTCTCAAAGCTAACGTTGGGAGGGAGGTTCACCGCAGTTTGAATGAGGCTGATATCCGTGCCCACAACCTGAGAAGTCGGATGTGTCCTTGCGAACTGCTTGGCCCATATACCAGTGCCGGTGCCGATGTCGAGGACGCTCGCAGGCTCACCAATAGGCGCCACTGAAAGATGTCCATCGAGCATGATCAGCCACATCTTGTGTTGAAGGTCCAGACGGTCCTGCTCGTCGCCATCATTGGGCAGCAGGTAGCTATCCTCTCGGTATGCGTTGAACAGTCTGCCATGCTCTTCCACCGAGAGCACATCTGCGATCGTTTCACCGCTGCCGTCTTCTTAGTCATCATAGATGTCGACGGGACAAGGTGGATTAGTTTAGGAGCGCTGTATCACTGACGTAGGATCACGTTTAGGGGTCCCTGGAGACACTGTGTGAGAGGAATTCGCTGATGCGGCCATGTCTGTCGTCATCTGATTTGGAATACAGAAACCGTGACCAAGGACGAAGGATCACTTATATTATAGTGAGGAGTTCTGTGGTCCACTTATCTGATGCCATTGATCCCCGGCTCCTCGCCTGTCGCGGCTCCATGCAACTACATGGGAATATGCATGTTGGATTTGTGCCGCTGGGCTTTTTCCAATGTTACGCTATGACACCCTGGAACTTTGTATACACCCACCGACTCTAACTCTTGTCCATTATGGAAAGTAGCTGCGACTTACCACGCAGTTACTAGTTCCAGACAGAGTCTCATGTATTCGCACAGAGCCCCCTCACCCCTCATGCTTAATCCCTCACCGGCCTGCTCAAAAGTAGTTGTTGATGCGCGCAGGTGGTTGTGAAAAGAGGTAATAAGATACTGCTGACCCACCAATGACGAAGGGCGAATAAGCTCGGGTGATGGGAGCGAGGAAGATTTATATCGAAAGCAGCGCCGACGACAGGATCATCATGATATTCTGCTTGGCGCTAATATGCCGCCGTGTCTGATATGACAGCCCTGGAATACTAAAGAGCGTCTTAATTTAGTCTTTGAAGGGTGTCCTTGACTAGTCCGCATATTTGCTCCCACCGCATAAGCAACAGATTTCTGCGGCTTTCGTTTAGCAACTCAGCCTCCGTCTCGAACTTCAACCCCTTGAGCGCCTTGATTTTGCCAGCCACTTCGGAGCTGTAGTCCTTGAGTAGAGAGACCAGGACCGCGTCTGCCCTCTTTCGACTCTTTTCCCCATCGTCCATACCATTCACAAACTCCTGCCATTGGTCGACGGAAATACCACTGCGCATACCCGTCAACAGCAAGCGTAGGGCGACCTGTGTGCGGTGGCACACGGTATCTTTGTCCAGTACGTAGTTCCCTAAAAAGCTGACATCGTCGAGATCATCTTTCTGCTGCTGTGATAAAGCTGGGAGAATAGCGTCGTCGAGACAGACCTCATCCCATACATTTTTGTCCAACACAAAGCCATATTCGACCAGCAAGAAGTCGTTGTGATGGGTCCCATAGCTGATATATACTTCCTCGCCCTTCTCATACGACTTTGTGGTTCGGAAGGAGTACGTGTCTGCGGGATCGTACGTAACTGCGCATCCGCCTTTGTCCGTGTGGTTGAATAAATCTGCTACTGGTTGCAGAGCCATGTGATCCGCCTTGGGGAGCTTCTCAGTCTGTGGTGTGACGAAATAGAAGGTACGTGTATTGACCAGCATCCAGGCATACAGGTACTCATCCCTGGTGCACGTTGGCTTTAGACCGTTCTTTCCAGGGAAAGGAAACTTTTCCGAAACGATGGCCCAGTCTTTATCAAAGTTCTTCTGTTGCTTGTCGAATTTCTGTTTTGCGGCTGTGGGAAGCAGATTTTGGAGAGAGATGGGCCAGGTGAGTGGCATAGATTGCTGTATATCCTCCCATGAGGGCACAACGGCATCCCATTTTGCGTACTTCTTGGAGTTCTCAGCGATGTTAAGGGCGAGATCGGCAGCCAAGAGACCGTGGACTGTCATTTCCTTCGGGAGGTGTTTGGTGATGGTTGATGGGACAGCACTCTTGGTGCGAAGGGCCGAAGATGGCACAGTGAGAATTTCTGTGTCTTTCGGGACATGATCGGTGGCGACAACTGTGATATATTAGCAGAGGTACTTCAGTTGGGTCCAATATAGGTTACTCCAGGGCGCAATGTTGGCCAGTGCCCGAGAAACGCAGCAAGTAGATCATGCCGCAATATGCTTGGTGTCGCAGGAGATGTAAAGAAAAGGCAGAGCTTACTTACTTCCAAAACCTCGACCAGAAAGTCTCATGGGCCGTATCCCCTGGAGCCTTACTCCCAAACCCTCAGCCCATGCCAAGAGCTCTTCATGAACCTCCTCGAGACTGTCTTCCATCGTCAATACTCGACCGCCTCTGAATGGATACGGTGATATGGCAAGTTCAATGACTTGAGAATGAACAACTCGTCGTTATTCGGTTTGAAATGGACCAGTATGAGTCACCTGTCCTTGGAGCCCCTTGAAGAGTGGTGGTGAGGTAGCAAGAACTCCTTGAGAGGTGAGTATCCTTTGACAAAAAAGCATCTGCTGTCCAGCTCGGACAGATTGGAATGGAAGGCGCGAGACAACCCAATGAGTTGTACAATATATGATTGTGTACTGTATTCTGTACTGTAACTAGTGTCCAATTCAACATCGGAGACTTGACTGAGGGAACACAACAAAGGATACTATCAGTCGGTGACCCATTTCAGTCAATCGGCAGGATCTTGGCCCCGGATGGAAAATTGAAGGGGAAAGAAAGAGAATATCCCAGACGAAGTGCTTGTAGTGCGCAGTGTATGTAGAGACGGAGTAGAGTAGAGGAGGATGTCGAATGTCATATATTCACGCCGCAGTGTGGGCAAAGTAAAAGCTCCGGCCGGCTCCACCGAATCTTTGCTGCAGCCCGCCGGCCTCGGATCTGCCGACAGCTCCGGCCCGTCATCGAATGTTTTGCGGCGGCTGCAGCCGTCATAGTTTGCGACCGGACAAGAAACCAGCATGTTTGTCGCAAAGCCAATTCGGAGCTCGAAATGAAGCCAATGCTAACGAGAGCCTATGCGCTCACAAAAGCCAGCTCTGGCTTACCAACAGGAGGAGCAGCAGCAGCAGCCGCCATAACACCTGGTGTGACGACATGTCCCTCTACACGCCGGCCCTTCTCAGTCCTTGACCGGCCCCCGCCGAATTACCCCGGCCATGTTCCTCTAACATACGTCGAGCGCGCTGGATTGGCTATAGGGTCGGGCATTATGTCCTTCATGAACCCATACCGCGGCGGTGTGTTCTCCTCGCTCTAGATACACTACCTGGCGGAGGTGCCAAGCTGACAAACCCTCATCCCCTCTAGACCTCATCGCCGCGTTCGCCGAAGCAACCTCGACCCCTTACTTTATCCCACGCCTCCGCGACGCCATGCTCCGCTCGCCAACAGGCCGGCGTATTCTCCGCGACCGGCCGCGCCTGACTTCGACCTCCCTCAACTTGCCCTATCTGCGGACTCTGCCCCCCACTTCCGTCGGCGGCACCTATGTTGCTTGGCTCGACCGCGAGCACGTCACGCCCGACACGCGCGCACCTGTGCGCTATATTGATGACGAAGAGTGTGCGTATGTCATGCAGCGGTACCGCGAGTGTCACGACTTCTCGCACGCCTTGACCGGCTTGCCAGTGGTGCGTGAGGGTGAGGTTGCGCTCAAGGCGTTTGAGTGGGCTAATACGGGCTTGCCGATGACAGGATTGAGCATGTTCTCGGCCTTGACAATGAAAAAGGGGGAGAGAAAGCGGTTCAGGGAGGTGTACCTGCCTTGGGCCTTACGGAATGGCTGGAGGGCGCAGGATACGATTAATGTGTATTGGGAGGAGGAATTGGAGAGTGATGTGGAGGAGTTGAGGAGCAGGTTGGGAATCGAGAGACCGCCAGATATGAGAGAGATACGGCGGAGAGAGCGGGAGGACAGAAAACGACAGAAGGCCCATGCTGAGGAGTAGGCTGCTGGGTGAGGACCACCGGGTGTGTGTATATAGCGCTTGTACTACTCCATGGATATTGTATGCATAGCGCAGGATGACCTCTCCAATTCGAGTCGCAAACAGTCGCATTGAGGTATCATATCATAACATCGTGTGCTTTTGCTGATCGGAAGTACCTATCCCGTGTTTTCCCGCATTATGATGCCCTATAGATCCAGCAGATCGTCATCTTCGTCTTCCCAGGCCTTCCTCCGGTTGACAACGATCTTTTC
Organism: Gnomoniopsis sp. IMI 355080; assembly: GCA_027946555.1. Classification (NCBI taxonomy): domain Eukaryota; kingdom Fungi; phylum Ascomycota; class Sordariomycetes; order Diaporthales; family Gnomoniaceae; genus Gnomoniopsis; species Gnomoniopsis sp. IMI 355080. The sequence goes on from JAPEVC010000136.1 coordinate 53,399, forward strand.
CTCTTGCTTCTGGTTGTTCTCGGCTACAGCGTTCAGCAGCTCCTTCAGCTGCTCCTCGGTGACCTTTGACCGCAGCTGGCCCGACTGCGCCAGCATGATCAGTCGATTCTCAATGTCGGTTGCGCGCGATTCCTTCACCATTCGAATGCGTCCCAGACGGTCGGCGGCCTCCGGGTGGAGGATCTGATTGAGGGCGTGTTGGCGAGCTTCGGCTGTAGGTAGGTATTAGATCCAGATGCGAGGATGGTAGCGTGATGTTGCTGGAAGCATGGACATGACAGGAGGGGCAAGGATCATCATCGCGTACATTCTTGCTGTCTAAGAGATCGCAGAGGAGTTCGTTAGCAAGCTGATCAATAGTCGACACGCCCTTCATCGCCACTCACTTCTTTTGGTCAGCAGGCACTGGGCCAGAACTGCCTCCTGCGCCGGCACCTCCACCTTGTTGAGACTTGAGCTGCTCGAGGCGAGCCTTGCGTATCTGGTTATTGTAAGTTTAAATTGGCCGGTAGAAAGCGTGTTGGTAGTGTCAGACCTGATCAAGCTCTGTGTCATCCATGTCGTCGAGGTTTGTTGCGTTTGACAATTGAGATGCTGGATCGGGACGCCCCCTTGGACATAATTTGGCGGGGTCTAGGTGCTAGGGCCAGGCGGCAGGCGCCGACAGACGAGGCTATCGATACGGGCACACCCCACTTCTCCAATGCGCGCTTGTACAGCAGCCAACATACAGTCTCGCGCAAGTGGCCTTGTCAGGGAAACTTGGACAAATGGAGATTCTTGTAATAGTTTCTTTGCTATCATTCGTACAATGTGCATATGAATGTGACATTTTTGCATTATCCCATCAGGGTGTCGAGACTTGGTCATCCAAATGGTTATTACTTCTCGACCGTCTGCAATACCACAGACGAGTTGAAGGCAATTATGCTATGCATCAAGCCAGTAATTTACTCGTCATTTTGGTTTCCTGGACCCGGTGTGGGTGTCGTGGATAGTCCTTCAAACGGCACCAGACCCTTAAGCTGCTGCCTCCGCGACGCGACTCTTGCCTTGACGACTTCGGTGATCATCTCATTCCGAGATGTCTTGATCCCCAACTCCTGGCCTCGCCTGACAAAGTACCCATTCAAGTAGTCAATGTCCACCATTCTGCCTGCCCGTACGTGGGCCAGGTACGGACTGTGCGAGTTGCCCTTATTCGCCAGCCGATTCACCGTGTGCTTTCGCAAAGCATCCATGCCGCAGTACTTGACTACTTTGTGAGAATTGTTCAGCTCCGGCAACGCCCAGATGACGTTGAACAGCTCTTCCAGCAGCTCGTCTGCAAGCAGAATTGCATGTTGATTGCGTAGGACCTTGTCGTACGTAGTGTCGAGTGAGATGGCCATTGGCTCGATGATGGACTGGAAGACCATCTCGGGCAACTTTTTTACAAGATAATTCTCGAGGCTGAAGCCACCAGCCCCGAGTCCATGAGTCCCGACGAGCGTGCGCAAAAATTTGACCCCATGAACGCGCCGCTCGATTGGTGGATGATACGAGAAGAAGGGGAGTCCAACCCCTCGCTCCATGGGTGTGAGGTAGAGTTTTCCCGGGTTGCGAAGCATGGCTGCGAAGAAAGCTGGTCTGTAATGTCCTATGTAGGCAGTCGAGTGACCGATGATGTAGGTCGGTCTCGTGGTTGGATCCACAAATAGCGTTGCGTTGAGCTCTTCCACAACGCCCAAGCCGTCCTGGACGAGACAGATGGTCGTTCGATGATCAATGCGGTGCTGAATGTTCTCGATGGCCTCTCTGGTCTGGTGGCAAGGAATTGTCACTACCAGCTGCTCAATGTGTTCGTTGCTGCGGGCCATGTAGCCTGTGCCAATCCATTCGGCCTCGGCACGATCATGGAGGATCCTGCTGGCGCCCTGCAGCAGCAAGAGACGCTTGCCCTCACGCTCCCAAGTGTTCCAGATGGCCCTCTTGTGGATGAGGAGTTTCACCGGGTTGAGGTATTCGTAGCCAGCTAGACAATGGGCGATAAAGTACGCTTTGGGATCAAAGCCTAGGACGTGAACCGTCTTTCCTCCCAGTCCCTCCTCGGGCTCTTCTATTGTCCTTTCTCTTTTCCATTTGGATGTTGTATAAGCCGTTCCAACTGGGATAACAAGTCTTCCTGCGGGGGCGCCTGCTTCGTAAGTCTCGTCCTTCTCGATGTCGTCGAACATTTTTCGATAGTCCTTTCTCACACGGTCAGACAAGGGCTCGTGTTCGCCTTGCTCGGGAAGATCGTCAATATCTGAATCGTGTCTAAGGGTCGGTAGCTCGTCGCTAAGTTTTGGAACGGCACCTTCTGATGAGTAGAGTCTACAGCCTTTGACCGTGGCCCCGGTGGCCCCCCGGCCCACTGTCATGCTACCGCAGCTCCATGATGTGTGTCTGTGAGGTATTCGCGCAAACACCCGCGAGAGCGGCAGACTGCACCGTATGGAATACAGATTGAACGAAGTCTCAGAAGCCCTGCGAGATCATAGTCGAAGTCTGTTCCTTTGCGGTGGAAAGACTGTCTTTCCGAAGGCGGGCGCCTCGAGGCCGGCACTTTTAGAACGCGCCTTGAAGCGGCTGCAGAGGTTTGCTCAAACCGAATGGAGCACAAGTATAACAAATGTGATTGGCGTAGGAAGAGGTAGTCAAGTCATCTGAGCCCAGATGAAGTCAAAAAATATTCTCCGTCCATGGAAAGGATATGGGGAAAGTACCCAACATAGGAGGCAATGCTGTAGATGACGGTATTGACATTTTTTTGCATTGGATCTCTCTAAATTTTTAGCTGCCGTCTACTGCGCTTCACCCTTGGGTGCGCCTTTATCGGATAAGTAACCAAGTACACAGTACCTTAGCGACCCGTAACGCTGGACCGGGACCCTGCTGAGAATCCATGCTCGGCTGCTTTCCTTGCACATGCAATTTTCAACGTCCATTCTGAAGGTTGACAAACCTCGTTCAACAACGTAGACCCGGCAATCTTGTACTTGAATTGCTCTGTCGCTTTCATATCTTGGTTTTCTACGGACCGCCCAGAGACAAGTGTTGCGTCGTCTCATTCGTGGGATAGCGGGCTCATCCCACCGCCTCTCTTCCTGGTACACAAGAGCAAGCCAAGATCTGGGCTCGCGTTCTTTCACGCACTGGACCTTTCCTAAAGTTGTTGATGGCTGTTGCACTATAAAAGTCGGCGTGATTTGCGATCTGGTCTAAGACGAGTTGTATCAGGAGGCTCATCAACAAAACAGCCCGCAAGTCCGTGATAGAATAGTCGTCACAACAGCCTCTGCGGTCTACAAATCATCACGGCCCATCAAGTGGTCTTTCAACTTTCTCAAAATCCAAAGGCATTGTGCTTTGGCCAGATCAACGCAAATTCACCATGGATGTAACGGACATTAGTGCTCAACTCAGCCAGCTTGACGGCGATATCGACAAGATGGAGGAGACGATGAAGCCGCTCATCGCGAATCTTGCTGAGATCGCCGCCAAACTTCCTCTTCTGGACAAGGCCAAGTTGTACGTTCTGGCCGTGTACACGATCGAAACATTGCTATTCAGTCAGTATTTCCGTCTTCAGCTTCTGGTTGTATATCGCTGACATTATGCAAGATGCTCTTCGCCTGCAGGGCATAGACGCAAAGACACATCCTATCTTCACGGAGCTCACCCGCGTGAAGCAGTATTTTGCCAAGATCAAGACAGCAGAGGAGCCACCGGCCACACGATCCAACACTCTTGACACCCAGGCTGCGATTCGATTTATAAAGGCCGATCTGGTCAGTTGCCCCCTGCAGCGCTCAAATCCCCGAAGTACCTGCTGACACGTTCTCCAGGCCGACAATCAGGACATCAATACCAAGCTGAAGGAACAGTTAGCAAAAGAGCGTGCCAAGGCCGCATTCAAGGCTGCGAGGGAGGCCAAGGGCAAGAAACGGCCCGCTGATGATGACGATGTTGCGCCCGAGAAGTCCAAGGATGAAGCTCCTCACGCTGACACCGACAGCTCTGACGAGGACGGGGAAATTGAGGAGCCCGAGAAGAACAACAAGCGTGGACGCGGCTCCAAGAGCGGCAAGCCCAAAGCCAACAAAAGGGGTACCAGGAGCAAGAAGCAGAAGAGAGATAAAAGCTGAGCCAGACGGCCTCGAAGAATTGGCCTGTGCAGAGGTGATCTAATATATGGGCTGTACTGCCGAATAACGGGCAAGTCCGTAAGTCTATCACCTCCTTTGTCCAAAGGCATTGTGAACTTTGTTGTGAGGGTTTCCATGGCGTTTAGGCAGGAAACAGATACCTATGAGGAAATGACATTTACAGATCATGGAATGAATGAGTGGTATTGAGAACAACTATTGACCTGTGTAGCTACCTAAGTAGGTAGGAGAAACAGTACCAAGGTACCTGTAAGTGCAGTTGAGATTTCTCGAGTGGCACTGCGGTACCTTACAGGCGGGGCCGCGACCTCCCCGGCCCCTGCCAAGTGAGAATCAGCGTGTTTTCGATTGGCTTCTCTTCCCAGGTTACTTAGGTAAGCTCTTTTTTTCGCCGTCCCGCCCCCGGACTTCGAACCTCGACTTGTCCGAGCTTCTTCATGCGACAACCTTACCTGACTCACTTTCACGACAGCAAGAAGATTCTGCCGTCGAGAACCTCATTCAAAGCCATCACCTCCACCGCGATCACCAACATGCCTCGCCAACGCTCCGCGCGCTCTGCGCCCTCGCGCCCCACCGTCCCCGCGCGATCATCAACATCCCCCCAGTCACAGCAGCAGACCCGCCCGGCTGCTTCGTACGCCGCCCCTGCCACTCAGGCTCCTCACCAGGCCCCTCCCGCTGGTGCCGCGCCTACATCGCAGGGCCCGGGCTTGTTTGGACAGATGGCTAGCACTGCTGCGTATGTTTTACCCAGCTCCGCTTGTTCAAAGCCCTGGCATCAGGTGCAATACAGTTCAGGACCGTGAAGAGGAAACGTGGTTCAGACATAGGAAGAGTCGCTGACAAAAATTTGACACAGTGGTGTTGCCATCGGCTCCTCCGTAGGTCACGCTATTGGTGGCTTCTTCGGTGGCGGCGGCTCCAGCGAGGCCGCAAACCCCCAGGCCGCCGCTCCCGCCGAGCAGCAGCAGAGCAACTACTACGCCAACCAGCAGCAGGATCCGAACTGTGCCATGGCGACCAAGAGCTTTACGAATTGCATGGACGAGCACTCGGGCAACATGTCGATTTGTGGATGGTACATGGATCAGCTCAAAGCTTGCCAGGCTGCTGCTAGCAAGTACTAAGCCATGGACGTGGCTGGTCCGCGGGCCGAAAGGACGTGGGAGATTGGAAAGCCTCGGAAATGGCGACCTATGAGCTATGGGATTGTAGAGAAATGGGAGAAAAAATCCAAAGAAATCTCGACTCATCACACATTAAAGTGCATTGCTTGACGACTCGTTTCCAGCGGATGCTTGTGATGCTTGTGATATACAATTGATAATTTCACCATCGGCACGATATTTGGCTTCTGGAAATACCCTCACTCACACGGCTTTATTTGTCCTTGTCCTCCTCATCTTTTCTCGGCTCAAAGTTAAGCTGTGCCGTTAGCATTAATACGCGGACGTGGTAATTCTTGTGGCACCAAACCTACCGAATTTCCGTTGTAAAGCTGATGGTCCCTCTGGTCGTTAGGGTTTTGGAAACCTTTGATCCGGCCACTTCCATCCCTTCCAGAAGCTGCCGCCTGCCCTTGAGACTCACCCCGGTCATGCTGCGAAGCGCCGACAGAACTGCCGTCTCCAGTACTACTAGCAGTAGTCCCGACATGTCCCAAGCCTCCGAGAGCACCCGTGACTCCTCCCAGAATGTTTACTAGAAAGGCCAACACAGCCGTAACGAGTCTCGAGACAGGATTGGTAAGGCCTGCGTTCATGTTCGTATATGCACTCGAATATCGGTCTACGGGCGTTAGCACGAGGGTTGAACTAGGCGCAAGACCTAGCTCCTCGAGAGTCTGGTCCTCCTCTGTGCCATGATCGATGGCCTTGTTCGGCAGCGGGGTGAGGATGATTTTGAAAGTATAGGGATCGTTCCCATCCGTACGGTTCTCGTCAACCCACTTACGCACTTCTTGTGAAATCGTAGCCTTCGCCGGGAACCGTGTGCGTATTGTCGATCCATCAAACAGGCGCACCTGAATAGCGCACTGATCATACCTCCTCGCTGCAGAGCTCGATGGCGCAAGAGCCGCCCCCGGAGTTGTCTCACCCATGTCCTCGCTCACATTCGCCTGTCTCTCGGCCCGCTGCCGTTCGGACCGCGCCCTCCGCTCGGCCTTGTCGTCCTCGATGAGTTTCAGAACGCGTGCCTTGTCCTCGCGAGCTTTGCGTTGCCTTTCAGCAAGCTGCTGGGAGGCTTTCTTGACAGCGTCGTCTTGCTTGGGGTCCTGCGAAGCGGGCATCTTGCCCTTGTCCTTCCGGCGGCGCTCCTTCTCGATATCCTCGCGCTCTTTGCGGGCAACTTGGCGGCGGTGCTCGGCCTCTGCAAGGAGTTGGGCTTGAGTGGGACCCTGTAAATGCTCGGTGGTGGATGTGGCCGGTGCTTGGCCGGAGGATGTTGTTTGCGCCGGGGCAGGATTGTCAGTGATATTGGGCGGGGACGGTGCAGCAGATGCTGGCGAAGACGTCCCTGTTTGTGTGACTGGTGCAGCGCTCGCCCCGAGTTCTGCATGTGCATCCGTCTGAGGGGAGAAAGCTTCCGAGATCCTGCTCACGAAGTCCTCTTTTGACGTGCCTGCAGAGACATACTCCTTCATCTGTCCATTCCTGATGACAACTACGGTAGGTGTCTTGGGCAGTGGAAAAATAGCAGCCAAATACCCCGCCTCCTCTGAACCAGCCTCCAAGCGGAGCACGACGGCGTCCTTCCCTAATAGAGGCGCAATGGTCTCGTCTGTGAGATATTCGGATTCCCAACGCTTGCTCTCCCCCTTGTCATCTGACACAAAGCATACGACGAGTTTTGATTGCTGCAGGGCGGTGGATATGCCCTCCTGGAGGGTGCCGGTGAAAAAGACCATCTTCTGAGACCTGGTTCTGGTGAGAACCGAAGCTTCCCTTGACACGTATAGTGACAGCGCCGGCTGGGTGAGTGGGACTCAATGGCTCAAAATATAGAGTCCGTGAGAATGGATATTAGAGAGTGAATGGCACTCGAAGTATAAAAGCGTTGAAGGACGTAGGGGGACAAAAGCTGTTGACACATATACGGAGATGGTATGAATTACAGTGATCGCTGCTTGTACATGGTAAGCAAGTACCTCCTAACACGCCTGGGTGAGAAGGTTAACGTCACCTGGCTACCTGGCGCTGTTAGCTCATAAGCGCAGGGCTCCCTGGTTGCGGCATGTTGCGGCTGCAAGTTCCACTACCTAACAATCGCTAAGTTCACAGCTCGTTGCATCATCACCCAAAACTTTCAACTTTCCTTCAATGGAAGCCACCGTACGTGACACGCCTCCAGTCGAGATTGAAACCAACCGGAACTCCTGAGACAGGACAGTTGCAAGCAATAACAGCCACGGCAGCGATCTGACCAGGACACTGCTCTAAGATTCGCTCCACACCTAGCGGCACCACACAGAGGAGCTCTGCTTTTGCATCTTCACAGTACCGGACGAACGAAAACGAAACCTGCAGATTGTGACAACTCTCGCTTCAGAATGAAGGCTTTCACTAGGCTAGCGCGGCCTTCGCCAGCGCTTCAGACCCTTCGAAATTTCACAATAAGATCCTACAAGCCACGAAGACCACCGTATGTCTCCGCTCGCTTCTTCTCCCAGACCTTCCACCGCGCACATGAACCCCGCCAACCAGCCGACGACCCAAACTTTACCTCAATCCTCGACAACCCCTCCACTTTGGTGCGCACCGGGCGCCGGCACGGACCAGGCCTCATCATTCTCGCCATCATCCCCATCACAGCCTTCCTCCTTGGCTCTTGGCAGGTCCAACGTCTGCAGTGGAAGACGGACCTCATCTCCAAATGCGAGGACCGCATTGTGCGGCAACCACTTCCTCTCCCGGCGCGCATCGACCCTGAGGCTATAGGCGAATTCGACTACCGCAGGGTCGTGTGTCGGGGGCGGTTTAGGCATGATTTGGAAATGCTGATTGGGCCGCGAATGCGGGATGGAGAGGATGGGTACATGGTGGTCACGCCGCTGGAGAGGAAGGAGCAAGGCGGGAGCACGGTGCTTGTGAATCGTGGGTGGATACCGAAAAGGCTACGCGATCAGAAAAAAAGGGCAGTGGACGCCTTGCCTGAGGGAGAGGTGGTAGTGGAAGGGCTGCTGCGAAAGCCCTGGAAGAAGAACATGTTTACGCCTGAGAATCGACCTGAAAAGGGTGAATTTTATTTCCCGGATGTGAACCAGATGGCTGCTTTGACGGGCGCGCAGCCGGTCTGGATCGAGGCGACTATGGGTAAGTCGCCCGAGAAACGTTTGAAGGTATTATGAATTCAATTGCTGACGGTGTTCAGATCCGAACTATATGCAGATTATGGAGTACGAGCAGAAGGGAATTCCTCTGAGCAGACCGGCAGAGGTCAACTTGAGGAACAACCATGCTCAGTACATCTTCACCTGGTACGGCCACCTTTTTCCTTGCCAGAATTGAGGCTATGTCGTTTGTGACTGGGCAATTGTTCATATATGGTCATCGACCATTTCCGATCACAGCGACGTGTGCTCCTTGTCTATAGTAGACGAGCCTTGAGCGTATTCTTGCATCGTCAAACCCTGCTGACACCTGTATAGGTACAGTCTCTGTCTCGCAACCTCAATAATGATGTGGATGGTCGTAAAGAAGCCTCCAACCGAGGTTACAAAACGTGTTCGAAGGAACACGCAGTGGTAATGATCACTTTGTACAAGATGATGACATGACCGAGCAGGCACCGGTATCTTCATGTCACCTCTGCGTCTTCCCCTCTAGCATTGGCTCGTCTCCGTCGTTTCCGCACAGGCGCGGGAGCCGGCATGCGCAGCTGCTGAACGAGCTCTCGAGGCAAGTGTCTCTGCGCGAGTGCGAAGGGAGTCGCTGAAGCGCTTGTCTGCCGTTGTCTGATAATTCATGGCAACTCAGCCAAAGTTGTACAATATGAGATGTACAAGAAAAGGATCATGATACCCAAAGGTATATAGAGAGAACTCAGGAATAGAATAGGACTCACCTCCTCATCAACATCAACATGTCACTCTCATTGATCGTTGTCCGGCCCTTGGCGTGATTTGCGTACGCACCCAGGTCGTCGCTTAGCTGTTCAAAAAACCAGTCCGAGGCTTGCATGACGGCACTCAGCGTGTCTGGACTGATCTTGGTCTTGCCTGCGAACCGTTGGGCGAGACGCTTGACGACGTTGGATGGTAGCGAAGGATACTCAGTGCCGTGTCGAGAGATCTTCTTGCCCGGCTTGATCACGCGTCCTTGTCTTGCTCCCTTTGGAATTTGCCTGACGATGATCGACTCGGTTGTCATATCCCCAAGCTCGATGTTTTCGTCGCTGCTGCCGCCGCCGCCTTCGTCGTCGTCGTGATCGTGGTCGTCGTCACCTCCACCAAAGTCTAAAGGTATGTTGTCTACATCCATGTCTTCGTTGGGAGGCAGGGCCTCGTCATCAAAGCCAAACGGTTCGTTCTCAGGCGAGAAGCCCTCTCGCTCCGGACTCGACTCCACCTGTGGCGCCATCATGACCGTGCTCTGATCACCGGCATCGAGGGTAAAGTCGATTGCGCCAAAGTCACTGATACGTCCGCCCAGCGTCGTATCCCTGCGCCCACCCTCATCGTCGACTCTCTCGAGCGTACCATCGTCGTCGGCACCAGCGCGCTCGCCAGTATCCTCGTCCCAGTTGACCCTCGGAAAGAAGGCTGAATCGAAACCCCCATCTCCTCCGTCATCGCTCTGAAGGTCGCCCATGCTCATGCGCATCGAGTGGCGGCCCTGACTCAACCCTATCGTAGCCCGACGTGGCATCTCAATACTTTGCATGGTATAATTATCCTCCAGATCCTCCAATCCGCTACTCCTTGGCGGCCGCGGAAGATCGCCGTCACTATCAGCATCCTCGTCAATCGGCAGGGAGAAACGCGGGCGGTCAATCGGGAAATCGTCATCGCTATCCTCCGGGTTCTCAGGGATGACTACTTGTCCTTTCCTACTCCTTCTTCCACCAACACGGGTCCGTGCACGCGCCCTGCTCACAGTGGGATCGTCTCCCGGCGAGGATGAGCTGCTGGTGCTGCTAATGGTCGTGCTCTTGGGTGCAAGTGTCTTGCTCAACGCGCGCAGTATGTCCCGCGGAGTCTCGCGCTGGTCGCGCATGGAGCGCCGCCGGTTGCGGCCTGGTGTATTGATGTCGTTGATGGCGGCACGGCGTGAGTCCAGGGCACGGATGGCTGCGCGGCCATGGGGCGTGAACTGTGTCGGGGCGACCGTGCCATAGCCACTCTTGGGGCCACCAGAGCGACCGATGGAAGCGGAGAGGAGGTTGCTTCGGCGGAAGTCTGGGAGGATCTGAGAGCCGGGCGTGCGGATAGAGAAGCGGGTAGTGGAGGTCGGAGGCGCGGAGGCTCGAAAGTCGGGGACATTGGCTGGTGTTCGGACAGGTGTGTTGTTGCTGTTGCTGTCATGACTGCGGGGGTGCTTTGGTGGATGGGAGGAGCTGCGACGTGGTGTTGCGCCGGGCTTGGAGGGAGGACTGCGCTGGGACATGCTGGTGGGAGGACGGCCAGCGCGGATGGGGAGGGGGAGCTTGGAGGGCCCTGCTGAGCCCTGTCCGGTTGGCATCTAGACGGTGCGCATGGTCCTGAAAAAGGCAGTCGCTTGATCGAATGGGAGTTGAATTGCCAAAGGTGAATTCGATGGCGGCTGAATGGTCGTTTTGGTGTTTTGGGTTGCGCTCGAACAGAAGCAGACGACGCGTCCAGGCGCGTTTTGGCAGTCGAAGGAACAAGCCATCCCGCGACTCACGGCTGGCGTGTACATAGAACACAGTTGTGGCGGGACGGGAAGTACAAGTACTATGTACGGAGTACTACGTATTGCGCACCGCGTAGTGCCTATATCTTATCGATAAGAGAGGCGCGCCGTTGAAGCGCCAAGGTCGCCCAGCCGGCCGGCCGGCCTGCCTTGCTGGCAGGCTGGGTGAGCTTTACGGTACTGTGCTCCGTACCCACAGTATCCACAGTACTAAGCGAATGCTTGAGAGGCATTAGCTAATTGGCTGTCGTCTCATCTTTGCTCCAAATCCTCATACCGGCACAGATTGACATTGCATCGCCGAGGGGACGACCTGTGCTGCTATTGCCAAGGACGGATCCGGGGCGCCGTCTCTCCAATCGGACGACGCTCCCCTTATGATTTCAAGGTTTCTGTTCGAGAGCCTCAAAGAGAGAGATCGACACTTTGATTCCCGCACCATCTGTCTGGGCATCCCACATCAACGGCAAATTCCCCAATGACACTCAACAAAGGTTCTCGATCTTGCTCATTGTACAGCCCATCGTATGTTTGTGCTGCAATGAAACATGCCTGCTTTCCCATCTGACCGAGGATGAGTGATAGTGTGAGTCTAGCTTGTCATGGCCAGGCAGACTGGCAGAGTTGGCAGACTAAGGAGAGACCATTGCAAACTGACAGTCGGGTTTGAAACGACTAATCCACTAACTCACCACCTTTTCAACCGTGGCAGCCCCCTGGAAGGAGCTAAAACACCGCGAGTACAACGGCCCTGTTACAGGTCGTGCCTCATGTTGCGCCTGGACTTGGAGAAAGACCACCATACATTTTGGACTGGCTCAACTGGGCGGCCACCCTTTCGCCCAACGCTGCACCGAGGTCATTCACGGACCGGATCTTGATTGACTTGCTTTGTGCTCGTACCATGGAGTAACAGTTCTGTTGTGATCAAATTGGCACTACCGTAGTAGTTGGGACGAAGAGGCTCCTGGCCCGGACCACGACCATAACTACCACAACCAGGCATTCCAACAGATGGTTTCTGCTCGGCATTGGGCACACTGTCTGACTGCCTGACTGCCAAGACGTCGATACTCGATCGATAGTAAGATAGGCGGATAGTGAATATGGGAGGCTGGCCGGCCGGGTGTATGTGCGGGTCCGATGTGGATCTTGATGATCGCACTGATGATCCCAAGACCCTCTCTCTCTCCCTCCAACCCGGCCTCGTTGCGCCCTCACCACGGGAAGACGCGTACAAGTCTGTCCATAACATAAAGTCTCGTGTCCCTTGCGCCTCATGTAGTCTGCATGTGCTTGCAGTCTGCACATTCGTCAGGTGTTGATTCTGTAAATTGCTGCGTGTCGAGTAACACGGCCAGCAAGCTCGAGGCCAGACGGGTTGATATTGGACGAGATCCGTGATACACCCACGGTACTTTCAGCCTTACGCCGTTTTGGGTGTGTCTGACGTAGTCTGATCTCTGGCCAGGCAGATTGGGTAATGAAGTGGAAGCTGTGCAACAGAAGCAACTATTCTATTTCTAGTCTATGATGTTGGTTGTGCAGCAAACAGTCTACAGAGTACAAGAGTATAATAGCCCTGAGTATGTTCAATCAAATATAACCATCTGATTCCAATAAGTTGACAGCCAATTGCAACCTCATATCCACACACTACCCAAATTGATGTTTCTGTTTCTTAAGACCTTCTGGAACATTTGTTGAGGACTTGATGCACAGCACCTGTAATAAAGCACAAGAGGTTTGATGCATTCCTTGCACCTCGTCTGCAACAAGAGAGGACAGTCCAAAGGGAACATGAGACATGACATGAAATGCCCATCTTGATATACATGCAGTTTGCCTCACTTTGTGACCTTCATCTTTCGTCTCTTCAGCACCTGAGACAGAACAGAGAGGTCCTGAGCACTTCTAGAGAAACCCCACCTGGTCCCGTGGCGACGGGAATGTGATAAGCAAGTACCTTTTCCTAGAAGAAGCAGGGATGAGATACCTGGTTACCTGGCAGCCCTGGTTAGATAGGGTTTCTTCTGGAAGTCGATACCTGCCTAGTAGGTAGGTAGCTCGCTTCCCCCACCCTATGTACCCGCTAGTGACAACCTGGAACCCACCACCTCTGCACCTACCTGGCCGTGCCGCTAGAGCACCAGACTAGGAGAAATGATGGCAGGATGGGTTCATGTACCGGTGCAGCAGGAGAGAGGAGGTGTCTTCCTTTGGGGGGCTCCACTTATGTTCTCAACCACCTGCAGCCTGTGAGGGCAGGCCAACCTGATTCTTCCCATCTCTCCTCTCAGCAACTGCAACCTGCAACCGCACCCGCACCCGCACCCGCACCCGCACACGCACACGCACACACACACGCATCGCAGCAAGCAGCTCCTCCCTGCCCTGTCTGCCGTCTGCCTGTGCCCTCCCGCGCGTCCTTGTCAAGGTCTCCAGCGGCATCAATTCGTTCCGGTTGTTCCAAACATTTCTGACTTTCATGCGGCAACATTCTACAACCCAGATTCACTTTTCTCATTCTCGCCAAAACCCAGCCTGTTACCATTACTGTTACTCGTACCCTCCTCCGCACCCCATCGTCCTTCTTCGCCAATAGCCAGCCCCCTGGACCTTTTCCTGATCATCGCATCATACCTTCATCAACCATCATCTCCGTCTTCCGTCTCCATCCTCCATTATCAGCAACCACCTGCTCCAACTGTTGCACCACAAAGACAACCATTCTCAGTCCAGTCTGCTAGACCTAAACTGGCAGTGTTGTCTGTGTTGCCTTCTCGTCGCCGCACCCTCACTCCCCTCACAACCTCCACACACATCTTGTGCTTGCAGCCACCCACCCACCAACCAAGCAGCCTGATTTGCAAGACTGTGTGGCTGCCTTTGACGTCGTTTCTTCGCCTTTCCAGACATCAACTTCTCGTGTGTTCATTCCATCAGTGGATTTAATATGGCGGCTCCAGGGGTTCAATCTATCAAGGTTCGTACTGCATTGGCATCCGCCAGCCAGCCAGCGCAGTCCCTTTCATTCGGAAGCAGGCTCACATGCCATGTCCCCACGCCTCCAACGAATGCAATTCACAAAGCCACAAGCACTCCAGCTGACCAGACCACAAACTGCAGTGTGTCGTGACAGGCGATGGCGCTGTAGGAAAGGTATGTATTCTCTCTAACTTGGATACCCTCTCTTCCCCTTTCCCCTCCTGCATAATACGCTCTACTCTTATCTCTCCACAACATCTCCTCAAGTCGTCGCATTCGACGGTTGTTTGCTGACTTTCCTTCTCAGACATGCCTGCTCATTTCCTACACTACCAATGCATTCCCTGGCGAATACATTCCCACAGTGTATGTCTATACTCTCGCTATTTACCTCCCCTCGCCGTTGCCAATCGCCAATCGCTCTCAAAACCTCAAGGTGCTCGGGACGGCGCGTCCTGCGCTAACCTGCCACTTTGTAACGACGACGACGATGACGACTCCGAATGCTGATTGTATCTCTCTCTTGCAGTTTCGACAACTACTCCGCGAGTGTGATGGTTGATGGAAAGCCGATTAGCTTGGGACTCTGGGATACTGCTGGACAGGAAGATTACGACAGACTCCGACCCCTCTCCTACCCTCAGACCGATGTCTTCCTCATCTGCTTCTCCATCGTCAGCCCGCCATCGTTTGATAACGTCAAGGCCAAGGTGCGCATATACTCCCCTTCCCAGCCGCAGCTTGAAACATCATCTTTTCCTTAGAAGGTGGCAATACGTTACATTAGATGACTGACACGCCTCGTAGTGGTACCCTGAGATCAGCCACCACGCTCCCAATATCCCCATCATCCTGGTCGGCACGAAGCTGGATTTGAGGGAGGACCCCAACACCATTCAGAGTCTGCGTGAAAAGAGGATGGAGCCTGTCACCTATGATGAAGCTCTCCGGACTTCACAGGACATCAGGGCGCACAAATATCTCGAGTGTTCCGCCCTGACTCAGCGAAACCTGAAGGCTGTTTTTGACGAGGCAATTCGGTATGACCATAAGACCCAGCTCCTTATTACCAATCCCGAACATCGCGGGTACTAAGTGCGGACGAATGACTGACCCTGTGTTTCAACTAAAGCGCCGTACTCAATCCTCGACCTGTACAGACCCAAACCAAGAAGAAGTCGAAATGCACGATCCTGTAGACGATCAAACTCGAGCTAGGACCGAGAGATTCGAAATTGCTCGACCTGTCGGCCTCTTTGACATACTGCTGCTGTTTCTTTGGATGACGAAGGTACAATAGAGGAGGATCGACAGCCTCACAACAAAAAAAAGCTCTACTCTGCCACCGTCTAGAAGGATGCGACCAAGGAATGGAGGGAATCGACGGACTGTGCTTAGTGTTCCACTGTTACGGCTTTAACGCTGGTGCCCTTGCTGAGCTTCGGCTGAAAGAGAAAAGGCGCGACTCGATATCCAAGCGCTCTCAGGGCAACTACCTTTGGTAGGCCGATGATGAGTGGGATGAGGGGTTGGACACGAGGTCTCCTCGTCGTGGCCACCCTAGAAAACGATTGGGCCGCAAACCGCTCTCATCCGTCGCCTTTATCGGATTGGAATGCGTACAGGATGTCGGCTCTCGCCACGACTCTCTTTAATTCCCTTGGGGTGGCAGCAGGATGAGCATTCACTCAGCATGTCGTTTGCAACGACTCAATACTTACGCAAAGGATATCCCCGGAATTTGTTTTGGTTTTTTCTGTAGATAGTGGCCGAAGGCCTGTGTTGTAGGAGGAACTGGGGTAGCTGGGAATTGTTGGTGGACGGGTAAAGGGAGAAATATGAATGTTTGTGTTCTCTATGAAAGCAAAGGGCTCTTGTGTGTTGGGTGGGAAGACCTTCCTACTACTAACTAACGTATCACCAAATACTTACTTACCATGTAAATCTCACACGAGAACCATAGAAATTATTCCAGCTTGCCTTGATGTGGAGCGAGATTGTGCTACTAACGAACCTGGCTACGAAGGCTGACAGCTCCAAAAATTCTCAGCAATTTCGCACAACACTTTCAGCGATGATCGATGACTTCTGCTTGATTCTCTAACTGTCTTCCTGGAAAAACCGAAAGGGGTATCACGAGAAGGGAGAAGAAACCCTGAACAAGACGAAAACCCCAACGCCGTCTTATCTAATAAGAACTCACATGTTCTTAAACTCTGTAATGATGAAGCCGTCTTGACGAGTCTTCGGCAAGTATGTGCAGCACATGACGATTCAATGTGCGGCTCGTCGCGAGCTTTGCATCCCCTTCACGTCCAATTCGTATCCAAGCATCAAATCTAGAATGCCCACATACAGACCGCCCGCTCCTCTTATTGCGGACCCGCGTCTTCACGCAGCTTACATCCTCCGGCCCGGGACATGCGCCCTTCGACTCGGGTGCACATATGCGTCCTCCCGCTCATCAACCACAACTTCCTTCTTCACCTCGGCCTTTTTCCCACCACCATTCCGCTTCTCCTCCTCTTCTTTCGCAATGCGTCGCGCGCGCTCCTCGTTCAGTTTGAAATTGCGCTCCTTGACCTTGTCCATGCGCCCTTCTTTCTTGCCGCCACCGCCGGCTGTCAGCTCGACGTTGATCTTGCGGACATTGCCAGCGCTGTCGGTGAAGTCGGTGTGGTGGAACTTGGCCAGGCACGTCTTCATGCGACTAAAGTGGTCGAACTCGATAAAGGCGATGCCGCGCGACTTGGTGGGGTTGTCCTTTTCGGTGAGCAGGCGCACGCTCGACGGCGCGAGGGCCGAAAAGTGCGCTTGCACATCGGCTTTAGTCGCTGTGAAGGGGAGGTTGCCTATGTATATGGCAGGGAGGGTCAGCAACTTGAGATGGTGGTGGTATGAAAGAGAGATAGATGCTCAAGGGGAGACGCACCAATGAAGCAGATGAAGCGATTGTTCTTTGAGGATTGGCCTTCGCCGTTCGCCTCACCATTCGCCTCGGCGGCGGCAGCGTTGCTGATCTTCAAGTCCTCGTCCTTGATTTCGATGCCGTTCGCGTTCTTGCTCTTCTTGGACTTCTTGTCTTTCTTGTCCTTTTTCGACTTCTTCTTCTCACCCCCCACAACGGTCTCTGCGGCGTCTCCATTGATCTTGGTCTCTTCCTCCTCCTTGGCCTTTTTGACTTTCTTATCTTTCTTGGACTTTTTCTTCGATGCGGTCTCGCCATCGCCGATAATTTCTTCCTCCTGCTCCTTCTCCACTTTCTCTACTTTGGCCTTCTTCTCCTTCTTGCTCTTCTTTTCTTTCTTCTCCTTCTTCTTCTCCTCGACCTTCAGTACTACAGGCTCAGCCTCCTCAATGGCCTTGTCTTCAATATCGTACTCGGCATGGTTGAGATCGTCCGCCTGTTCGGCCTTGATTTCCTTGCGACTTTTATTGTCATGCTTGTCTTTCTTGCTCTTCTTATCGCTCTTGTCCTTCTTATCCTTCTTGGCCTTCTTCGCGGGTGCCGTGGCGGTGTTGTCATCGACGTCGGCCGCGACTTCGCTCAGCTTGCGCTTGGAGGATTTCTTCTCGGCTTTGAGTTCTGATTTGGCCATTGTCGCTAGTGGGATGGAGTGGCTGGACTGGTTTCGTTTGAATAAAGAGGGACCTTGGAATAGATAGTCTGTCTGGAAAACTACAGAATATAAGGTTGTTGTGGCATATAAGAAATCTGCAAGCTGTTGTCGCGGACAAAGTTGGGAGGGCAAATGTCGAGACTATTTACAGGGAAATTTTCGAGAAAAAAAATACAGTGCAAGTTAGATTAGATAGGCTTAAACGCACGCAACACGCACTACCCCGCCCTTAAGTCAACACCTCGCTGAGACTGGCTGAGTGCACCACCATGTTAGTTATATCCCAGCCCCTTCGATCAATATTGGTGCTTCGCTCTTCACAGCGCGTGTCAAAACAGATCAAACCTTCACTGCTCGATGTGTCTCGCATCTTTGGTGATCCAGCTCATAACCTCAACATCAGTGCGGAAATGCACACATCCATGATACGATTGACAGGCTATTCATACACATCATATCGTCTCCATGACCATCGTCTAGGATATAAGGACACCAAGTTCAACTGAGTGTCAACAGTGGCTAGTATTGTGCATGTCTAGAAGCTGACCATGTTGCCCTCCACGAACAAGGGCCCCTTAGATAAATACGTGACCAAAAAAAAAAAACACCCTCATTACTCTGACACCCCTTTGACTCCTTGCCCTAAGATTTGAAGAATGATCCATCCGTTGCACCAAATAAAGGTCTGCTCTAGTGATGAGGCCCGGAGCAGAGAGTCCATGAGCAATGCCGAAGATGTCGGTGCCTTGCGTAAGCGCGATGTCGATGTTATGTCGATGTCCGCCGGGAATTGATGATAATCGTCTCGATCAGACTCAGATTGCGACAAGGTTTGCCAATGGGGTGTATAGTCCAAACACTGCCGCAGCCTAGACGGCGAGAGCCACGAGAGATGATGGGTTCCGTCGGTCCGCAGAAGCTTGGGCCTGCGACTGCGTGACATACGCTGCCGTGGCGGATGGCATCGAGTACTCTGCGTCCGCTGGGCCGATTGCAGCAACATCCCTAGCGCCGATTCCTCCGCCAGGAACCGTGACGACAGCAACAGTCGAAATGAAGCCACTGCCAATTCCGCCGACGCCGACGCCGTTACCGTTGCCGCCTATGCCCGCACCACCTAGGCCGCCTGCGCCTGCACCTGCGGCTCCGATGCCACCCAGGAGTGTTTGAGTGACGGTCGATGAAGCCACAAAGACTGTTGTGATCGAGACGGCGACGGGGCCACCAGCTCCTCCAACTCCGTTGCCGCCCAGGCCATTTCCTGCTCCATTGCCGAGGCCGCCAGCGCCGTTTCCAAGCCTATTGTTGCCAGAGCCGGAGCCATCATTGCAATCATCGCCACCTTCGCCACCCAATCCCAATCCTCCCAGGCCGTTGCCGTTGCCGTTGCCGTTGCCGTTGCCGTTGCCGTTGCCGTTACCATTTCCATAGCCCCCATTGCCAGGTCCTGAGCCTCCCAATCCATTTCCATTTCCACCAAGACCGGACCCACCCAAGCCATTGCCTGCGGCACCAGCTCCCGATTTCGAAACAAGGACAGTGACTGTGGCAGGTCCACCAGCGCCGCCGAGTCCCCCTGCCCCACCAAGTCCAATTCCGCCGCCTCCGAGGCCACTACCCGAGCCTGGTCCTCCAGCGCCATAGTTGTAGCCGCCATCGCCAATGCTACCACCATTGCCAGCCCCAGATACACCAGACCCGTTACCATCACAATCATCTCCTCCCAGGCCCAGTCCACCAAGACTAGACCCGCCCAGCCCATTTCCGAACCCATTGCCATTGCCATTGCCATAGGTCCCTGAGCCGCCTCCAAGACTATTGCCCCCGAGACCAGGTCCCAAGCCAATTCCTGCTCCTTCGGCTGGGATGGCGAGAACAGTAACTGTAGCTTGTCCGCCGTTGATACCAAGGCCGCCGGCTCCATTGCCACCTAATCCGTTTCCAAGGCCGTTGCCTAAGCCTCCATCGCCGTTACCGTAAGCGCCGCCTCCTGAGCCTCCGAGACCATTGCCAGAGCCGAGTCCTGAGCCGCCGAGACCGTTGCCAGAGCCCAAGCCAACACCACCTGGAGAAGCAAGAACAGTGATGGTTGCAGGGCCGCCAACACCGCCAACACCTCCGAGGCCGTTGCTTGCACCTCCCAAGCCATTTCCGCCGAGCCCGTTTCCGAGGCCATTACCCGAGCCCCCATTGCCATTGTCGTATGCGCCTGAGCCTCCATTACCCAAGCCACCCAGACCGTTGCCCCCGAGGCTATTTCCGAGGCCGCTATTCGAGCCAGCTCCATTGGCAGGAATTGCGAGGATGGTGACAGTGGCTTGTACGCCGCCAAGGCCGTTTCCACCAAGACCATTGCTTCCCAGCCCGTTAGCTCCTCCCAGGCCTGGAAGGTTATTGTTTCCATTACCGTAGGATCCAGCCCCTCCAGATCCGCCGAGGCCGTTTCCAAGCCCGTTTCCTAGGCCATTGCCACCCAGTCCAGAGCCGCCGAGACCATTGCCATTGCCGTTGCCATAGCTTCCAGCTTCGGAGCTACCGAGACCAGAACCGCCCAGGCCAGATCCGGGGCCACCTAGACCATCTCCATCGCAGTCATCGCCAATGAGGTGGGAGACGTCATCAGTGGCGACATCATCAATACCCCTAGAAGAGAGTTTGACCTCATGACTGACAATGTGGGAAACCTCACCGAGGGGAGGTGCAGATAACTGGACGATGTTGGTGGGAGTGGACAAGGTGACTGAGTCGGCAGGTGATGCTTGAGTTGTAGCGCTGGTGGCACTTCCAAAGACTGAGATTTCAGAGATTGGTTGACCAGCGGAGAGGGGGCTGGGAAAAGAGGGAAGACCAAGAGACACGGTGGTGGAGCCAGTAGGATCAGAAAAGGGTTCCAGAGAGGTCAGAGTGACTAGTGGTGATGTGCCCAAGCCAGCTGAGTTGGTCTGCATGTGGATGTCAATGTCCAGGTGCAGATCAGGGTTTGCGGGACCGAGATTGATGGTCTGTGGAAGGTCAAGACTCTCCGAGTCTAGCTGGTTAGTGCCGAAGGAAGCATCAGCCACGTCGAGTGTGGTGGCGTTGATATGCTGGGGTTCTGGGATGAAGGTCAGCTTGCACAAGCAACATGCATCTTACATAGTCGACGACGAACCGATCTGCAAGATGTCTGCGTAGGTGGTGGCAGACCACGACAAGCCACAGACGCCTGTCACAAGAACGGCACGCATGATGAAGCGAAGATATGGAACGGATGACTCGAAGAGAAGAGAATGTGAGTGTTGGGTTTAAAGCGGCCAAATGACTGCACACAAGGGATGATCTCCAAAAAAGAGCCTCAAGCAAAAGAGCGACAGCAGAGTGATGATTCTGAAAAGAAGGAAACGCGCGATCCAAAATTGCCAAAAGGAGAGACGTCCAATAAACGTATTGTAACTCTCGCTGGCGATGGCGATGAGTGGTGATGTTGTGAGGTAGGCGAGATAAGGTGGATGAAGAGAAGAGAAAGAAGAGATCGAAGACTGGAAGTTGAACGAACCAAAGAGATGAGATGATTGGGGATCAACAAACATTGGAAGGCAGTACCTTCCTTGTATGAGAACCTCGCTGCCTTCGACACCACACCGTCGAGGAAAGAACGGCGAGAAAGATATAATAGCGTCGTCTCTCCGGAAGGAAGGCCCAGCTAGGCCCACTCTCCAGCTCCTGCCTAGGGTAGCCTGAGGTAGGAGGCAGGAAGCACTCACGATGCTGGCCCGGTGCGTCATGACAAGATGAGGTACACATGCAGTTTCCCTTGAGGAAAGGTGGCCACCAGAATGTACAACACTTACCTAAAATCACCGCAAAGACAGGCAGAGTGAACACCTGCCGGCTGTTTTGAACCATGTGGATGAACTACGTACTTATCCATTAAGCCTTACTCTTTCTCCCTGCCTCCACATCCTGTCCCTCTTTCTCTCAGTAGCTATAGAACACGAGTACGGACACGCGTCTAATTCGCTTATTTTGAAGCTCTTTGATGAACATATGGTATGCTCCGAATCACCTTCGCAAAAACAACATGATGGCATACCCAGGATCCGACCCCTCTTCCATCAGGGGCTGCTGGACATTGCTCTTCTGTCCAGTCGCATGCTGCCAGGAACAAACCCTCTTAATGCAACGGTAACACACCTCTTGTGATGAAGAAAACCCTTGTTGATGCTGGAATCGCTGTCGAATGAAGCCGTGAATCGGTCCGTGATAATAGAAAATGAGGTAGAAAAACGGGAGGGATATGTGGAAGAAGGGTAGAAAAGGTGGAGAGTTCTGGGTGGGCTAGAATCAGAAGAAAGCAGGTAGACCTCATGAGGTCGAATGTCGTGGGACGTCTGCGTCTTGGTGCGGTAAAGGTTGTTAGAAACACAATCGTTTGTTTGCCCAGTTGCACGGCTCCTCATGATGGAAGAACGTTAAAAGCCCTCTCGAGTCTTCTTATGCCCCGCCTGTACAGTCCGAGTAGGTGGCTGCGAGCCTGCTGAGAGGCATCCCGCGTCGCCCCAAGGCAGGTTGCCCGGGGGGGGGGGGCAAAAGACGACGACGTGGAAAATGAAGGCGAAAATGCTTATTGAGCTGAGTCGAACGGAGAGCTGTTCACAGAATGACACAACCACCGTGGTCCTTGCGTTTCCTCCGCCTGCGCCTCCGCCGTGTGTCATCGGGTCGATATCGGCTGCCGTCTTCAGCATCGTCCATCGCTTCCATCGCGTCGTCTGCTCTCAACATCTGCCGGCATATATCAATGAACACCTCATCGACATTTGCTGTCCAGTCTCGTCAGCACACTGCCCAGGCCCGCATAACGCCGTTAGCTTCGGGACACTCACTCCTAGTCCGAGCGCTCGCCTCGTAGTATGGAGCACCCCATTGTTGTGATATGGAAAAGGCTTTCGTCCTAGGTACGGCCCGCTGATCCTCGAGGTCGGCCTTGTTGCCGATGATAACGATGGGAACGTCTTCCCTGTCCTTGATGCGAAGAATCTCTTCTCGCAAACCGGATAATTCTGCTAATGATGAAGGAGTTGTTATGCTGAATACAAGGAGGAAGCCTTGCCCATTCTTCATGTACACATCTCTCATAGATGCTGGAAAACGTGTTAGCGGGAGCAACTCCGGCCGAGTGAATCGGGACCGGTACTCACTGAATTGTTCTGTCCCTGCTGTGTCAAGGCTGTTCGATGGTCAGACACATGCCGTTCAACCTTAAAAAGTGTGACAACTTGTCTAACACGGGCAGCCGGGCCACTCACATTTCCAATACCACTTGACGTCCCTGTGCTTCTTGGTCAGCTTTCTACGTTTGGTGCTAACTCTGAGTAGTACTCAAGAGCGACTTACATCGACGGTCATGTGCTTTTGGTACGAGTCCTCGATCGTCGGGTCATAACTCTCGATCCACTCATTATGTACAAATTGCGCTATTGATCGCCACAGCAGCGGAACCAGTCAATCTAGCGTTCACATGACATTTCTCCATGTTGGGTCGACAGGTCGGCCAGACCGGGGGCCTTGAAAATGCCCATGTTCGGGGGTGGGTGCAAGTGCAGCGGTGGGGCCACTCACCGGTCAAGCAACTCTTTCCGACGCCGCCTAGAGCAGGACAAAAAAAAGGGGGGAAACATCAGTGCCATTGAACCACAAAATAGTCCGCGAGAAGAGCGAAAGAAGACACCGCGGGTAGGCATGTAAAATGTTGGCGGTTGGGGATGAAAACCGAGATGCTCACCTGCTCCGAGGACGACTACTTGGAATTCGCGACTATGAGACGCGGTCAGTCAAAAGGCAGTGCCCCCAAAATGCGGTTGGACTGTAGCCAGGAACTCACAAGGGCTGGTATCTTGATGGCGGCATCGTCACGACCCAAACTACACTTTACCCAGCCTTTCCACTCCAAAGACGCGGCAGTGAAGGGCGCACGAGAGCAAAGGGGGGGGGGGATAAACGAGGAACACAAAAGTCCAAAACCTCGTCCACGGGGGGACAAGGCAAGGCTGATCAAGTGGGAGTCGACCCTACCCGCCTTGATTATCTAGGCCGGCCCGTTCAAGTGTGCAGGTGAGTCGCGGTGGGCCGAACAAGCGGATGGCCAGAATTGCGCAGCTAGTAAAAGTCGGGCATGCGATGCGGGATGGGGAAAGGGGGGAGGTGGGCAGCTGAGAGAGAGAGAGAGGCTAGAGCTCTCACAGACAAGTGGTTGACGATGGCGGATCTTTTGGGCTTGGCCGTTTGGCTTTGTTTAGACCCTGAATGTTGCGGGCGCGCGCGAATCCTTGCGATGCAGGTCGGCGGCCAGCTTTGGGGGCTGGAAGGCGGGGGCCGCAGCCGCAGAGACTCGGATGGAGGCGCCAGAGGAACGTGGAAGTGGAGACGGTAGGTAGACTGGGAAAGTGGTCGAGTGTCGGGCTACAGATTGGATGCCAACCTGGCGAGCTCCCCCAAAGCGAAAGTGATGAGCGAGGATTTGTCGAGATGATCTCGGAGCTTGGCGCGCTGCTGGACTCGGGACCCCGGACGACGAGCCGAAGCTGTGTAGTAGAGTGGGAGGGACGGACTTAGTGGCTGGACTATGGATCGACGGGAGTTCATGCAAAGCAGGAAAGCTAACGCAATAAAACCCATGAAGATCCAAAAAAATCAAAAGCGTGAGTGGTGGTGAGTAACCTATTGGAAGTGCCCGCGGACAAAAGACGGCCGCGCAAGACTCTTCACATTTGGTGCTCCGAGGTTGCATGTGCAAGTGCAGGTGTCAAAAAATAAAAAATATAAGAAGAGCAGAACCCACGGGCCCCTTGGCAAACCGTGACCGTGGCCGTGGCCGTGACCGTGACCGAAATACGGGATTTGTAGTGTCCAACGGCCCCCTCGTCGACAAGCAGGCCGGTCTGTTGTCTGTGCCCGAGAAATGGTTCCCAGCTAGCTGGAGCCAGTGGCAGCACAGCACAGCTTGACCTCACGGAAAACCCGGGCCCGGACAGCGACAGACGGGTAGAGAGTGGACTCTCTTGGCGGCAAAACCGGTGTGGTTGGACACAGGTGTGGATGGATTGCTCTGGATGGGAGGTCGAGGGTCCAGACCGAGACAGGATGTCTGGGCGAATGATGTGGCGTGAAAGCGAGGGAGCGCGAGAGAGAGAGAGAAAAGAGAGACTTTGTGTCGTATCGGATTCAACTGTGTCGTGTCGTATCGTAGCGTATTGTATGCGAGATGGCAAAGGGAAATCACCAAGCCAATTGCAGCAACCACCACGGACCGGTGAGATGCAGCATGTACTGTACTATGTAAATGAGAAACCACTTTGACCCTTTTTTAGTTTTTCTCCGATGCTGGCTCAGATGCTCATGATCCCGGAAGACCAGCTGCATATGTACTGTACTATGATGGGTACCAATGGCACAGGTCTCTCTCTTCTATTGAATGTTTCTGTGGATCGGCATATTGAAACTTAGCGTGGCATTGATGGATTCCATCTTGACATCAATTCGATTGTTATGTGCTGTGCAAGCAAGCACGCGATGATCTCCTCCTCGTGCCTGAGGGACGCTCGTTGATTGTTTGTTAGAGAAATGCCAGCTTACTGCCAAAACCCTTACTATGCAAGGAGACATGGCATTCTTTGATCTCGGCTACACACTGATTACTACCTACTATGTGTGTAGTACACAGGACTCAGTAACCGCTGCGGGAACAGCGAATAGTTTTACTCGTGCATCTGTACCCGCTCTTCAAATTCCCCCGGAGGTACCTACACTACCCGAGCTACCCGAGCATAGTACGTACCTACCTAGGTAGGCACCTAGGTACAGAAACATGCGTGGTAGTAGCCTTGATCCAATCAGACAAGACACCAAGGCCGAGTCCGCATGCGCGCTGCCCGTTCTCCTGTCAGCCCCCCAGTGAGCCCCCTGTGCCGTTGACGTTGTATTGCCCCCGACGTATTGTCATGTCTTCACGACTCCTCCAGTACAAGTTTTCAGTCTTGGTCCACAAGACTCCACTGACAATGAACCTAGTCGCCATGTTCTACCGGCTCCACCCCCCGGCCCGCGGCGAGCTCGAAGCTAACTAATAACAGGGTGGGTGGAGAGCCTCGATCACGATCACGATCATGCACTTTGGGACAAACTGCCGAGTGGAACAGAGGGAACGCTCCCAACAGATGTGTCGTCGCCAAGACGAAGGTACCGTCTGGAAGGACCTGAGAAGCTTGATGCGAGATCTGCACGTTGCTTGGAGTCTAATGGGCATTCCTTCTATGAACGTACAAGTTCAAAAAACGAATATGACAACATGGCTGCTCTTGGCGACAACGGTACCCAAAATTGAGGTCCATTGCTGTCCACAGCGGCGCCGCTTCCGTCAGCAGCCTCGCGATGTAAACTCTACTCGCCGCTACACAGAAATTCTGGCCAAGGAGCATGGCTATGTATAGGTTACGTAGTATTCCTCTGGCCGGTTCATGCACCATGTGCAGCCCTAAAAAATCACGCCAACTAAGACCAGGCCACCCATATATCGCTCTTTTGAAATGATAATGGCGAGTCACGACCCCGATGTCTTCACCGTCCCAGCCAGCCTTCAGGCAGGACCATTTTGTCCAGGAAGCTGAGCTATCACAAGTTCCATCACTTGATTCCAGTACGTGTCCCGGCAGCTTGGATCAGCTGCCGGGCTTCAAGAAGTGTATCGGCGTCCGTCAAGGTTTCCCGAGGTATTGCTACGGTGGTACCCTGAATGTACTACCGGGAGCATTTTATAGGGGGAGTAACCATCATTATTCAGGGTCCTCCCCACGATAGATAGAGACGCTAAGCAACGGACACCAATCGGAAAGCCCTAGCTTGTATCCGGAACTCTTTTTTCCTTTCCCTCGAGATGGCGTGGGATGGGGCACTTCACACGACGCAACATACATCTTCGCACGTCCCTGTTCATGTTCTGGAAGCCCTTGGACCATGTTCCATGTAGTAATGCACTTCGCGATCACGATGCACGACGGGATGCAATCTGCGAAGCGCTTTTCAGCCACAACGCATGCTGTGCGACCGAACCCAATCCGATGACCGGGCTTTTTGAACCTGCCTACTGCCTACTTGGCCCACTTGCTATCAACGGCGTCTACCTGCAGTGCTCCACGCAGCAGCTTGCATCCCGTCCAGTCGCGCTACCCGCAACGGGCTAGCTACGAACTGTTGGTCTACGTCTCCCGCAGCTTCTAGACCCACGGTTCCGCTTCTGGGCCCGGAATGCTGGGTTTTAGGACGTCGTCCGCTGCATGCACGGCTGCTGCATCGGTCCTTCAGGCGTCAAATCTTTGCATGTCACTTACCTGTACTATTTGTGCACGGCTGTGACGATGTAGTCGCCATCACGCAGCAAAAAGGTGTTGCAATCGAGCGTGCCGCGCGCATGCGGGCAACATTTGTTCCAAGAGGCTAAGTTCGAGGTTCTGGCATGCGCGACCTGAACGCTAGGCGGTACAATGTGAGCATTGATGCTTGCGGCTTTACTTATGGCCTACGATGGTGGAGATGCTGCAGCGTTCCCGAAAAAGTGTTCTGCAGGAACTGAGTGTCGCCACGTATAAACGCGAGGTAATGTAGGACTACGAGACGGCATGGGACAGTGGAACTTGCTCGAACGCGAGCTTCAGTGGTCAACTTCGGCCAGGGCAAGAACCCTCGAGTCCATTAAATTGACTATGTTGGGATGCAACCGTTTCCCCCAAAAAAACAGAGATGAGAGTTCACAAGGTTGGCTGGAGCAGAAGGAAGAAGTCGCTCCACGATCACTGCCATGATCCGCCGCTGTTGTCGCACAGGGGAAGCACATAAATGACGAGTAGGTTCTAATTACAAACCAGGTTCCTAATGTTTTCTTCTTTTTGGTTCAGGCTCTTCGTGGGTCATTCTAGCCACCTCTAGAAGCTGTCGCTCCACCGCTCCTCTGTCAAGTATCGTGTCAAGGCACAACGCCACTTCTGACTCCCCTCCGCGCCCACTCGGGCCCATTGCCACGTATAGCTCAGGCCAATGCTCTTCAATTGTGGAGTAAGGATTTTTGTTGGAGTTCAGACAAGCTGGAAAAAGCTGATCAAGCGATTCTCCCGCGATCAAATATGTCCACCGCCTTTATATTCCCAACACTATGGCACGCGATATCTGAGCCATTGACCAGGAGAAAATTCTGCGTCGCCTTCAGAGTCGGGCCGTTTTCCTAAATATCCCCACTACAAGGTTTTATCTCGGAAAGTCAACTCGGGTAGCTGGCCCTGGCAGTGCTCGGATGAACCTTTCAGAAAACGTCGGAGCATGATAACACTGAAGCCTCACAATATCCTGCTTTCAGTCAACGTAGGGCGATGGTAGACGAAGGATATACGGCCTTCACAAAGATGCTGTCGTTCACATAGGGACCATTTCCTCGACTCTGCCCCATTTCGTCGTCTTAGCTGTGCGAAGTCACCTTGTTGCTGGACACAAGCGAGGCCGCCCGTTACCACCCACCATTCACCGCAGGAAGCTCATGTTGTCTGCGCAAGGCTGTCAAGCGTCCACTTTCTTTCTCACGATAACTTGTCTATTGTCGAGGCAGACCATTCATCATCGTTGTAGCCCCGGGCTGTCTGTTACTTCAGACCACCCACAGTTGGCATGTTTACCGACGGTGTCTCGCCTGTAATGGGGGTATTCGCGGTTGCCCTCTCCCCAGTAGGGCCTAGGTTCCTCATACCCACCCCAATACTCGCCTCCAAATCCTCTTTTTCCTTTGCCAATCTTTGGCGCTCCTTTCGACTCTTCCTTTCCGCAAACTTGAAAGGCATCCCGCTCATTTCATGTTCAGCTGCGATGTCATCGAAGGTTTTGCCTTGTGTTGCTGCTTCTCTGCGGATTTGGCGCGTGCGCAGGAGCCAAATTATGTGAGAGGTGAAGATGCCCATCTCTAGGACACAGCTAAAGTTCAGGCCAGAAATCAGTTGCTCCGAAGATCGCATTGAGGGGCCACGACGGGGTGCTGTGGTGTGTACTGTGGATGGACGTACCATATGATATACAGGACACCTCCTAGGATATCGAAAGTGTTTTGAGCCACTGACAAAAGGTCGTTAGTCACCGCGGCTCGGTACCTGAGTAGCCAGGGGCTCCGTCGCCGGCAAAGAAACGTACCAAGCGCCATGAGCGAGAAGAAGGCGCCGTTCCAGTCCATCGTGAGGAAAATCTGTCATGTGTCAGACGGCAAATACGACAATCCCCGGCCAACGTCAGCCTGTAGAGAAGCACAGACCCAATTAATCCCAATGACCCTTCCTCTTCTCTTCCACAGTTCGCCATACGGAGGCAACAAGCCCATGGCCAACAGAACAGCCGCAATGATCCCCACTACCAATATCGGGGTCTCGTTGCCGGCTTGGTATAGTGGCTGCTTCTATGTCAGCAACTGGACTTTCTTGCACCTGGGCCGCGGGATTCCAACCCTCCAACCCACACCAAAAAGCAGGCGGATGGGCAACGAAAGCGACGCAACTCACTCTGATGGTCAAGATCAACGCAACTTCCACGCCGCCAAATACAGCGAGAGTCGCCAACCCCAAGAGAACGGTCTTCCATGGCCGCCACTTATGAAAGTACACTAGGGACTGAGTCCAGCTGATTACACATAGGACCATGAAAACTTGCGGTTGTACTTGAATGCTGCTCATGATCAATTGTCAGTGAGTCACGCCTTCGGTCACAAGGTCGGCTTAGCATACGGTATGTTAAAATTTTGCACGATGGCATATACCCCAAACGGTACACCGCACAACGCCCATAGAAACATCATGCTCGCCGGCATGCCATCAGTGGCTTTGGAGCGCCAGTTGGTCCATATCTGCGGTAAGAGCTGGACACACCAGAGAACGGTGCCAATTGTACCGAGGACGGTGGCTGACACGGGAATGGAGGTTTGGGGTGCCATGAGGTACGGCGAAAGTGTGAGGTCAGGGCTGCTGTTGCGTTGTGACCCCTATGCTAATTAGGCGTTGCACTCAATCATCGGTCATCGGTCTTGGTACGTGGGACTTGGCCCGCAAATCTGCACCTGGCGAGTGAGTACCTAGGTAGCAACAGGCGGGCGAATGACAGGCGATGATTCACGGAGTGAACACGAAGTGAACACGGAGTGACGGTTGCCTGTGTTTCGAACAGGATGGAACAGAGCCGTGGCAACCTCGAACCATATAGTAGTAGTGATTAGAGTGCTGCGATGGAAATAAATAAACAACCAAGGTGTAGGGCCAACGATTGAACAAAGCCAGCAGAAAACAATTATGCCAGTGCGTGTGTTCAAAACACTTGACAGAAAGCTTATGCACCTGTCAGGCGCAAATATATCACAGGCACAGAATTAGAAACGGTAGCGGCAAACTTTCCCCGGAAGAGACTATGCAGGTGTTCAATGTTGCAGTGGAAGTGTCTGCACTAGATTTAGAGAAGCAGACACTTGGTAATGATCACAGTTTTTTTTAGTCGACCACTGTTCTCTTCATCAGTCATCGCCTTGCCGGTTACTCGTGACAAAACCCCCGCCAGTCGGTAAAATCGGGCCCACGCGCTTTTCCTCCGGTGGGCGACTTCGGCGGGTCCATGACGACCTTGGGACGGGTCTACCTTAGGTCCCGAGCGAGATCCGCGGGAGTAGCCTTCTTTTGCCTCGCGCCATTTCGAGGGCTTGGACACTGCATAGTGTGCGGTCATGAAAACCTTTCGAGTGTTGCCGAGTAGTCGGGCAGACAAGCCGGCAAGATTAAGTCCTTGTGACTATCACACGGGTGACCATCCTATTGGAAAATTTCCTTCGTGGTGATTAAGGCAAGTAGTCACTGGGTGTACTAGCAAGGAAGTAGCATGATTTTACTGGTGTCTGGCTTTTGTGCCAATATTGACTACTTACTACTTCAACAATCGAGCTTTTTATACAGTTCATGCGGTACGTTTGCTCGATCTAATTGTAGACTGCACTCGCTCGGCTAGTTCGCACTGTGTTTCAGTATTAAAAAGCCCTGCGTTGTGTTTGATGGAAGACAGTGCACAAGGTATGTGGGACTGTGCAGGTCAAAAAATTCGATATGAAATTTCATTGGCAAACCTTCCATGGTGCAAAGTCACAGACAGTCTCATGAGCAGACCGAACGCATTCTCAACCAGATGCAGAGCATACAAACAATTGAATTGCTAGTCTCCCTTCAAGCTCACTCAATCACGTCTCCATCACACACTAACGCTCGATTTTCTCCATTGCGTCAAGTGGCTGCCAACACTACATCCCGGAAGCGTTGTCACGTCGACCGTCAATATCACATTTATCATCACTTCAGCGAGACACCATGGCAGGCTCATCAACAGCCGCGCCTCGCTCAAAAAAGACCAATTTGAAGAAACGCAAGGCCCCAATACACGAGATCTCGGATGAGTCGATCCCAGCAGCGTCCACTAGCAAAAAATCCAGTTCCAAGAAGCGTAAGGTCACAGAGAACGACGTCGACGTCTCAGATATCGACGCTTCGGCCTCAACACCCACATCCCCCGCTGTCAGAAACCAGAAGCCCAAATTGCACAAAGATGTCGACTCAGACGACCAAGCCTCGGGCCCACTGCCACCATTGACTGCACAAAAGAAGCAGAAGCCAAAACAGAAGAAAAACCCCAAGTCAGCCGACGACCAAGACGCCCTCCTGGACCTCGACCTGGGCATCAACACCATCTTCAGCCGTATGGACCCGGATCTGCTTGCCGACTATGTAGCCGCCAGCACCAAACGCTTCGGCTCCGACTTGTCCTCCATTGAGCTATCTGATCTGTATGTGCCCGCAGGCGCCATCCGTGACACCACCAACTTTGCCGAGACAAGAGTCAAAGAGAAGCTACCCGAGTTCCTGGAAAGCTGTGTGGCTGGCGAAAGCGAGATCGAGCAGAAAAGGTTGGGCTCGGCGCCCAAGGAGAAGGGCGCGCCGCACACCATCGTTGTGGCCGGCGCTGGACTAAGGGCTGCGGATTTGGTCAGGGCGGCGAGGAAATTCCAGAAGAAGGACAATGTTGTTGCGAAGTTGGTGAGTTTTGTACCAAGCTTGCAATCATTCTCGAGGACGTTCGCTGATGTCGGCACAGTTTGCGAAGCACTTCAAGGTAGCAGAGCAGGTCGAGTTCCTGAAGAAAAACAGGACAGGAATTGCTATTGGTACTCCGGCACGGCTGATAGATTTGCTGGATTGCGGTAAGTCTTGCTCAAGAGGTTCGATACAAAGACACACATCTAACAGTTCGCAGGCGCTTTGTCGGTGCAGCACCTCAAACGGATCGTCATAGATGCTTCACACATCGACCAGAAGAAGCGAGGCATCATGGATATGAAGGACACGATGATGCCGCTCGCCACGTGGCTCTCGAGGAAGGAGTTCAAGGACAAATACTCCGCCGAGAAGAACCCCCTCGAGTTGCTGTTTTTTTAGTATGGCAAGGCAGATGAATTCACACAGGAATAGCGGGAGAGGCACCACTATTGTTGACGCATGGGAAATTGTGGTCGCTTCGCAGTTCAAGTGACGCACTTGGTGACCAATTGACCTCGGTTTGCCACAAGTTCGAACCCGTATGAATGAGCGATGAGACCAGGAGGCTTCCCACGAAACGGGAGATGGGCTACCGGGCTTGACCCGCGATAGTGTCTTTTTGTACCTAGGTAGATGCGGGCCTTACGACTGTTGATAGTAGTATATTGCATTATAATGAAGCTAATGAAGCTACTAGAGACGATACAGCGTGACATTGCTTCCTGCGGGTTCACTTTAATGAGATGCATTTGGCTCATTCCCACCTCACATGCCACAACGACCTCTTACTTCGTTACGACCCTACGGCAATGTTTCGTGACTGGCTTGCAGGGCTCTTATGAGTCTGTAACTCAAAAACCCGGATAACTCGAGCATGCCAGACAAATAGGGCTCAGACCAGCGCTGGACAGACCCGCCTTGGGTGCAAACGCCAGGTTGCAGTGCATACAAGCATCCTCTTCGGTAGTAAAAGAAGCAAGTACCAATATATGACTGTATGCGACAATCGGCTATGCTTACTCAGAGCTCTTTGTTAGGGCCCTTTGGGCGCGATACTGCCGGCATTTAAACGATGTCTGCGACACTCGGCGCCGAGATGTCAAGTTGGCGTGTTGCAGGAGCCCAAATTGCAGCATATCACCAAATCCCAACCTTATCATTCCACCACGAAGGAGCGCAGTAAATCAGTTGGCATCATTCATGGCTTTAACATGCTCGCAGCTCGTACCCATCGACTTGGATCGACAGGATACTTTGGATTCTTCGAGCTCCTCGTCCCACGGATTGATCGAAACGACCCTCGTTCTGTCTCGGGTTCAACCAAAAAAAAGAATACACCTTCCTCAGTTCTACCATAAGATCTCCTCTTTGTCTCAAGACTGGTTACTGACCGACTGGCTCAGCCCCTCGGGCCTACTGAGGTACCTCCCGACCTCTTGCTCTGGTTGAGACAATATCCACTTTGGCTCGAGATCAACCAGTTTCAGGTCGGAATCATCAATTGTCGGCAACATGTTTCCCATCTTGCCTAGCAGGTTCTTGTGATTGTCTGTTCTTGGCTTTATCCTCCTTTCGTGTACTTCCAGGTTGCTTAAGTTCGTTTCGAAAGATGACAAAAGTAGCTTAATTTTGCAATGCGAGGCTGCTGATTATGTGGATACAGTCCATCTAGCCATTGTATGCATCTCGATTTGCAGAACATCACGAAGCTCGGCTTCTCTGGTTCCCAATAGCCCTAATGCCCACTACTGCCACCCATCCCACCATGATGACTGTGACGGCTATGCGCATCTCTCTCATAGCGCTGACAACAGAGGGCGTGAAGTTGATGGTATGGATGTGATTGATAGCTCCTGAGTGCTCTGCTGCAAGGGCGAAGGATTCCATCTTTTAGAGGACCCTGAGCTAGCTCATTTGTACCAAGATGATTTCGGGTAGGCCTTGGCTCGAACCAGGCACAAGTTGAGTTGGAAGTGAACTCGAAGCAACTGGGCAAGCGAGGAGACGAAAAGGCAATGTCTGTGTGGAAACAGAATCTGGCGCACTGAATGAACGACGATGGGAGAGTGAGGATATGCCTCCCCGAGGTCTTCCAGGGTTCGGGTTCAGCCAGTAAATTACCTAAATAGGTACCGCCTACCTACCTAGGTAGGTAGGTAGGTACGGTAAAATGTTTGAGCGACTTTCATATTTCAGAGGACGTCGAGAATTGGAAGATTGAGGTAAGCATGAGCGTATCATTTCAACATGAAAATGTACTGTCAGTCAAGTTGGTCTTTTTTTCACTCTTGAAACTCAAATTGTGGTGAACATCATGAGTGTATCAACTTATCAAGGACAAGATGAAAAGGTAAGGAGGATCAATGGTCAGCGAGCCCAGTCGGGACGCCATCGGAAACTTTCGGCCGCCTGGACACGCACCCAGTCCCGATGTTGTGTGTAGAGCCTCGGGGAACAGATCAGCAGACGTTTCATTCTCTAAGGACGGCCGATCGCTGACCTGCCAGGGCCTCGTGATCGATCCCATCGATGATCTTGGGCCAGTTCATCACCCAGCACCGGATGGCAAGGCTGAAGCGACTCTCCATATCGTCCAGGCCACCTCGGAGACCAACACGCGACCCAGGAGAAATGCCGCCGCGCTCGACCGGTCCCTCAGCCGTGCCGCTTCGGATGCGGTGCTCGAGACCCTTGTGCGAAGCGTCTCGCTCGACCGCGCTGGGCGGTACTTGACTCCTGAGGCGCGAACAGCATGGTACATCAACGAGCTTCAGCGCGTACTTGCAGCAGCAGATGGTGCTCGTTCCCCGGAACAGATCGCTGTGGTGAAATGGGTGGAGGCAAATCAAGGTCTTCGTGTGCAAGGCGCGACGCTGAGGTAGCATTTTCGCGCCGCGAGCTCACTAGGAAAACCTCAGCATGTGCCGAGGAAACTACACTGTGGCGCACAGCAGAGACCACCGTAGGCGCGTGGCCATGGGACTGTAGGCTGATTGCTACCGAAAGGGGATGGCTGGGAATGGCACCCAGGGCTGCGAATCAAGGAGACGCGGTACTTGTGCTTATTGGCTGTAGTGTGCCTCTAGTATTAAGAAAGATGGAAGAAGAGGACAGTCAAAGACATGCAGTTGTAGGTGAATGTTTTGTTCCGGGATTCATGAGTGGAGAGGCACTCGAGGCCAGGGAAAAGGTGAGAAATATTGTGCTGGTGTAATTCGTCTCGTTGAAGGTTCACAGCCAAGAATCATCCCTTGGCTCCAATATTATCAGTGAAATATAAGTCACCGTGGAGTATGGAACGCGGAAGGTCATAAACACTTGATACCATCTACACCGTCCACCTCTACGGCTGGCGCAAGCGGCAAAGGTCGGGACAGAAACAAATTTCTCCCACTTTGCCTTCGAAGCCAAGCTCCAAAGGCACAACTAATGTGGAAACTCCCGGCTCGAGGCTGTGTGAGAGCGAGAAAGAGGAGGCCAGTCATAAAACATAAGCCTGAGATGTATATTCGCATTTCAGGTGAAGCTGACAACGAACTGCCTAGGCCACAAAGATGTCGTCAGGATGGACGTGGGCGCCTTAGTCATTTAGATGACTAAGCAAAATCAATCGCCCGGATCAGTTGATAAACTTTGGATCTGTGTCGACTCTGTTGCAACTATCGTGTTGCAACGGAACCGCCGGCATTTTATTTTCGTTCTTCTTTTCAGCTTACAGTCATAATGCCAAGCTCATGTAAGGAAATAAGTGCGCCTCTCCTCTCGACCCTCCAAACTAACCCCTTGCCTCACTCACAACACCAACTGACCGTTTCGTGCTATCCAGGAGCTGCCCTGGCGCAATGTCTCCAGGAATCCGAATGTGTCATGGTCCAGCGGCACACGGCCGCTGAGTGCATGCGCTCGCCCCTTGCCGAGACCCTGCCGACCAAATGCCAACAGCTCAAAAAGGGCTTTGGCGAGTGCCGCCGCGGCATGATCGATATGCGCAAACGGTTCCGAGGCAACCAACCCGCTGCGTTCAAGAATTTGCAAGAGAGTGACACAACTGGCGAGGGATATCAGCTGTATGCGGGCAAGAGTGCGTTCGGTGGTACGCGTGGCGAGACGAAGGGCGAGGGACAGGCGCCGAGGGATTGGAGGGAGGTGGAGAACGAGAAGTATCTGGCTGAGATGGCAAGGAAGAATCCATGATGGGTCGTTCCGCTATGATAGGGGATTTCCGCATAGATGGCGTTCAGAGCCACGGCGGAGGCAACGACGGGACCGTACTCTTCGCTCTATTGGGTCTGGCGTGCACGGGGGACAGCTCTGAGCTGCAGAGATGTGAAGACTGGACGGCGAAAATGGCAGGGCTCCTGACGAGGACAGCTCCTGACACCCGATGGAGACAGACTCTACCGAACGATCGCCATACTTACGTCCATACTGACAGCAACTATTCACGATCTGGCTCTGGCTGTAACATCCCGCAGACGTGCCACACTAATGCCTCGTGGACGTGGCCTTTCGGGCTGTTACGCCGTGCCGTCAAGACTAATCAATCTATATCCGGTGCTGGCTGTTCCGAAGCCTTTGGGCAGGCGAATGGCTGGAAGAGAAGGCGACGCCCGAATTTCTGGGGAGATCGTATTACGAGTATCATCGGGGGCATGTCTCCTTCCTTTTGGCACAAAGACTGCCAGAACTAGGATCGAAAGTCGTGCCCAAGGAAACACAGAGGATCCCATGCCTAGCTAGCTGTTGACGACGGCGCTGCAACAAGAGATGGCGTGTCAAGTTAAGGACCGAATCCCATTGATGTGGTGTGAGACTCCAATCGTATTAGTTACCTACTTAGGTAGCTATACTCACTTGTGTAATTGCCAAAGAAGCTGTCTATCATGAACTTCGTATGGGCTGTCTAATATGTTCGATCAAAACATGTGATACAATGCTTGTTTTAGACTGGTGACTTTGCCATGGTAGGTCTGTCGGGTCTGTTCTCGTTGACAATAACGATTTATTTCAAGTGCTCGGTCCGATTCATCTTGGCCGTGTCTACGTCATCAGCGCGATGGTATCAGAGTCTCGTATGCTGCAGAAGTCATTGTTATTTTTTCCCTTTGCATTTCGATTTCTCAGGTATGCGGTGTATCTAAAGACAAACAGAATTCGAGCTTGAGTTCGCTAGCGCATTCTCCTCGTCACCTGCAGTTAGTTCTTTGAGACGAAGTCCCGGGTTGTGGCTGCGCCATCTTCCCATTTATTAGCAGTCGGCCCATGGGTACGCGCGGCCCACTTTTCAATAACGTTTCTTGAGCATCATCTCTACTGCTACCTATTTTCATCACGCGCACCTAGCGACAATCACGTCGCAGTAATAGATGTACATAGTTTTGGTATCGTATCATCTTCATTTTGTCTCACTGTTTGCCGTTTAGGATTCCACGCACGCCCTCTGCGACAGAAGGCACCCGCCCACCTTCATGACAACGTAGCCAGCCACCGGTCCTTGATATCCTTCTCCTCGTATCTTTGCCCTCGTCTTACCACAATGCTTTTCGACACAACACTGCGGCGCCCGAGAAGCTTTTTTGCCGTCGTCTTGCTCATACTCTGTATGACCCTGTTCTTCTCCTACGAGCGAATCAAGCTATCTGCCTTCTCGCTTTTCCAGGAGTCTCTCGTTCCACCGACCAACGTTTCCGCGACGCTTACGGACGAGGAAAAGGCAGCTTACAGCTCCATCTTCGACGGCATACAACCCATGAGTTACGGCACCGCTCAACGCCCCCCAATGAAGGGAGAACCTAAGAACCTTGTGGGGACACTGCCCGACAACTACGTCCCCGCTGTCGCGTCCGTCAATGGCAGCAGCCACGCGACAAGGTTGATCATCGTTGGAGATGTACACGGGCATAAGAAAGCACTGCAGGAATTGCTAGCCAAGCTCGCTTTCGATAAGGAAAAGGGCGATGCACTCGTTTTCACCGGCGACCTCGTCAACAAGGGACCAGACTCGGCCGGCGTTGTCTCACTGGCTATGGAACTGGGCGCAAACAGTGTGCGTGGGAACCACGAAGATCGCGTTCTTCTAGCCCATGCAGCAATCAACTCCCCGGTCTTCGACACAGACACAGCTATTGCCGCCCTTGAGGAGGTTCATATCAAAGATCAAGATGACAGCAGTGCCATCACTGGTGAGGAGGACCTCGAGGCCGCGTTGAAGAAATACAAAGGGGCCGAGGATAGCTTGTCAAAGGGTGACGAACGAGCCCGCGAGGTCGCGCGATCACTCTCGTCGGAGCAGGTCAAGTGGCTGACCGAGCTGCCCGTCGTATTACGAGTCGGCGCCATCCCACGCGGCGCCGACGAGCCGACCTTCGAGAATTTGCTTGTGGCACACGCGGGCCTGGTGCCGAACGTGGAACTCGAGAATCAGGATCCGTGGGCCGTCATGAACATGCGTACCATCAGTCACCCGCTGGACGAACTGCGACGGGATGCCGTCCGCAATTTTCTCGTTGAGAGGGCGAAGAGGCTTCTTAGCGGGAACAGGGGGAAGGTAGCCGCTTTGCAGGCTATCGACGACAGCATGATTGACCGGGAGCTGCAGAAGATTCTCGAGGCGCAAGGGCTAGAAGATCAGTCACACAAAGTCTCGCTGCCGAGCAGTGGGAGAGGCGGGACGTATTGGTATGAGGAGTGGAGCCGAATGCAAGAGGCACATGCCAAGCTGAATAAGCAAGAAAAGAAGGATAAGAAGAAGAATAAGGAAGACGGTTTTGAAAGGAAGTCACGGCCGATCACGACTGTGGTGTATGGTCATGACGCGAAGTCTGGCCTGAAAGTGCCCAAAGAGTACGGCAAGGGCAAGAAAGGCTACACCTTCGGTTTAGACTCGGGCTGCGTCTATGGTGGAAAACTGACCGCGCTCGTAATAGAGGTCGAGGGCGACGAGGCCGTGCACAACATTGTTCAAGTGGATTGCGAACAATACCAAGTTCCGGACGAATAGATTACATTTGACAGAGCAGGACCAGTGATCAACTTTGCATCTGGGAAAGTTGAGGTAGCCGAACTGCAGTGCACGCATTTGGCACAAGGCCCATATCAAAGGCTACCAGCGGGATGGAGGCGTTCTAGGGGGCATCACAATGCAGTATGGGGAATATTGGCAGAACGTATCCTGTGGACATTGGTAATACATATACTTCTGTGAGAACTCTGGCCTGTGAGCTGACAATGCCATCTAGCAATACACTTCCACTGGACCCGTCTTGGTAGAGCCTCTCTATACCGGACCTATGGGAATAAATTTTTCAACTGCACGATGCTGACCGCTACAGCTATTGCATGGCGTGGACAATTCCCACCCCCGGTTCATACAAAGACCAAGAGCGGACCGTGAAAGACTCGTGTCCCCATGGACACCTCATCCAACGTTTCCCACAATTAGGGATGGATCTCATGACGCTCGATAGACGTGATCCGTCGAGACGGCCAATCGCCTTCGATCCTTGGTCCTTTCCCGCTGTACTGCGACATTAAGCTGGAGAGCTGTAACAGGAAGGTTTTCGATGCTATGTCAGACGGGAGGAATCTGTCAAGGCCGATTTGGAGACCAACGTGCCATGATTTGATGCCAACTCGGAGGATCTCGTTCAAGTCGACGCTAGCATCTCTAGCATGATGGAAGTTCAAAGAACAGCGGGCATGGACGGTTGACCGAGTATGGAAGCGGAACTTTCTATATGGCGGACATCTGTAGATGAGTCCCAGAGTAGCATGCATGCACAACTGGTCGAGAGAGCTGGACCGCTGTATGTTGGTCCAGGACTGTCAGCACTAGTAGGGGCTGATCTTCTAATACGCCGCCCCCAAAATAGAATCTAGTGGTGGAGAGACAATAAGCGGGTTGAAAGACTCCCCCAATTCCATGTTCTCAGCTTGACCGAGGGCCGCCTGGGGAGAGCAATGTTAAGTACTTGCTGGAGAAGCTGTAAGCTCGAATAAACCCTCTTCTGCCTTTTTCGAAGTAGGACATTGGAAGTGTCCGCAGCTCGTTCAAAGTTTTCCACATACCCTCGGTACGGCAAATTGCAGCGGCTGCAAAATCATTGTCGTGTTTCACGAGCCATGGCACCCAGACTACGTTTCGTCACAGACGACCGCATCATCAACGCAAAGAATGGCTCGGAGACCATTAAGGTGATCTGTGCGGGACTGCCGCGGTGCGCAACGTCCTCGCTACAAGCCGCGCTGGAGGGCCCTGTCATTGGCATCTCTCCATGTATGCATATGGCTCATGTTGCACCGCACCCGGATCGACTCAAATTGTGCCTCGAGGCTATGGCCGAGAGGGGAGACGCCACGAAGCGGCAGGGAATCTTGAGAATACTGTTCGATGGATTTGCTGCGTCGGCGGACTTCCCAGGAATTTTATTTATTGACGACCTGATGGATAGTAAGGAACAATCCCTTGTCACGATCCTCTTTATGAA
This sequence comes from Gnomoniopsis sp. IMI 355080, assembly GCA_027946555.1. Taxonomy (NCBI): domain Eukaryota; kingdom Fungi; phylum Ascomycota; class Sordariomycetes; order Diaporthales; family Gnomoniaceae; genus Gnomoniopsis; species Gnomoniopsis sp. IMI 355080. The sequence goes on from JAPEVC010000136.1 coordinate 93,681, forward strand.
TTTTCCCAGCGTCCATGCCAGAGCGCATGAGAGACCGTTGGCGAGCATCCCGATCTCGTCCATTGCATGGGGTCGCCAACTGGCATGGGCCGCGTGTAGGAAAATGGTTGGGTGAATAACTCCTCTTGCATTCTCTCACCACTCACGCCTTTCTTTGCGCAGTGTATCCGGACGCAGCTGTCATCTTGAATACTCGGCCAAGTGCAGCGAGCTGGGTCAAATCCTTCCGAGACGGCATCTCATTCTTTCGCAGCCCTGTGTACAAGTACCTCTGCTTGTTATGGGAGACTGACCGGCTTCATTACAAAGTAAGCTAGCTTATCAGTTATGTCGCGCAACCTCAGAGACCGTGTGACGTTGACAAGACATACCCACTGGAATAGGTTCATTGCGAAGTCCGGCGTCTGAAATTTACAGAAAAGTTTGGCACCAAATCTGACATCGCTACGGAAGATTTCTATGAGGCATATAACGACTGGGTGCGCACCGAGGCGAAGAAGCGAGGGCGGCCGGTTCTCGAGTGGCAGGCCCAGGACGGCTATGCACCGATTTGCGAGTTTCTTGGGCAGGTGGTACCGGATTCTGGGACGCGGAATCTTGCGTTCCCTCATGTCAATGATTCTCGGCAGATGCAAATCCTCAAGGCATTTCTGATTGCGAGGGGTTTACTTAGTTGGGCCGTATTGGGATTCAGTTTGTGGACGGCGTGGAAGTATGGGGGAAGTTTGCTGAGTGGTTTCAAGAGATGGAACTGAGCAGGGCTATTAGAGACGCAACGCTCATAGACGTAAGTTGATAGTCAACCCAAAGGTTTCTGAGCTTGAATGAAACTGGTCAACTGCAGGCATTGAATGATGTTGTTCGATATAAAGCAGACCCCGGACTCCTGAGGCCGTTTGGATCTCAACATGTGCAAATGCTAGCCTACTTAAATAGTCCTGAATCTATCGGTGGGCATAGGACGGTCCTAATGGGACTGGGCAGGACTCTATTTTCTCCTCATTTTGTGTCGCATGTGAATGAGCGTTCAGCTTCTCCCAAGGTAGGCTCCAATTTCGAGGTCGTTCCTGTGATTGTTTACTAACGTAGTATTACTGACGCCACTATATTTGTGGAGTCAGCGTATGTAAATTAGGCGTCTCCGCTGTAGAGTCCCGTAGCACCGCGACATGAAGACGTCTTCTCGAGCTGACACGATCCTCTACATATCGAACGCAGCACTGATCTACTTATGCTCCTTCACTCCGTCAACAAAGACATCCACTTTCTCGTTATAGAAACACAGACGACCCTGGATAGCGGCACTCTCGTGGGTAGGATAGCGGTAGTACCACACAGCGTCCTCGATCACCTTGGTCCCCACCCGGAGATGATAATACTCTGCCTGTCCCTTGTACGGACAAAACGTGGTCGCATCACTCTTTGTCAAGAGTGTCCAATCTTTGACAGCAGTGGCAGGGAGGTAGTGGCGAGTGCGTAGCATCGTCTCGTACAAGAACATGTTGCTACTGCTCTGTGCCACGACAACGCCGTCAACTTCGATGCGAATGTCGCGGGTTGAGGGGAAGATCTCGATACGTTTGTAGGGGTCTTTAGGGTGACCACCTAGGAGCTTTTCATCCTCGACGAACCACTCTGAGTTTTCAAGGGTCAACAAAGGTGTCTCGACCATGGCGGAGTTGCTATCGACACGAACCTGCATCGCTCACTCTTATCTTGACGAGCCCTTCCAAGGGGCCTTTGACATAGCCAGTGGCCTTGGCGGTGTCATTGCCACTCAGGATGGAACCCGCCCAATACCCTGAGTCTTCCGGAGTTTGCTTCCAGATTCTACCTGGGCCTGACTCGATAGCTGTGAAAGGCACATAGAAAAACGGGACTGTGGTTGATTTGTTTTCAGTACGAGCAAGTATAAAATGTGTATTGTTGTCTCTTTGCCTCTTTGCCTACAGTAAGGGTGCTCCCAGACATATTGCGCATCTAGAGTATCGAAGATCCATTTCCCGCCGAGCAGGGCCCGCAAACGTCGGTTGGCTGGTTCTTTCTTGTGGGGCCCATCTTTCACCAGCTTCTCGGCCAGTTCAACCTCACTAGAAAGACGTCGGAATGTGAGTTACCAGGATGCTGCAGGCGGTGGCGGCTTGGCCAGGTACCTAGGGACGTGGCCTTGTGGATAGGGAGGCAATGGAAATTTGTACAGTACGTTTCTCGATTAGCTTACCTCAATTTTGGTAGAGATGCCATTTGCGGCTTTTTCGAGAGAGTTGTCAAGAAAGGTACACAATAAGCCATTCAAGGATTGAGAAGGCGAGAGAAATTGAGCGGGGTTACACCTTCCCTAGGTAACCTTTGGTGCTTACTACGCAAGGTCGACGAGATACTGACCTCAATACTGTACCTACCCAAGTAGGTAGGGAACCCAGTGGAGAGCCCTGTCAGATATCAATAAGGCTTCAAGGTTCATGAGCATACGCACTCCCAAGGCTCTAACACTATAAAATTACAAGTTGCCGCCCAACCTTATGAGAAAGCTGTCAAAGTGATAGTCGTCTTCAACAATAAGAGCGCTCAGTATTAGGTAATCATCACTGCAGGGAATACGTACTATGGTGCTGTCGCAGTATTCCGTACAGAGTACAGTTTCTTTGGGCCGGGATCCGCAGTGTCTTTCTGCTGCTGGGATTGGAAATAAACTCGTACCGATTTGTCGGGACCAATTAGCTGAGTCATCCGCTCCGGAGCGAACTGGCCGCTTCTACTTCCTTGCAGGGGGGCCGATCCGCTATGTCGTCACCGATGTGTCCTTGGGCGACGCTGAAATTCCACGATGGCTTGCAACGCCTGCACCACCACGTCAGGCTGGACAATTTTCGACAGGACGTGACCAGCCCTGCCAGCCCCCCTTCCCTTGCCTTCCCGATCGCATCGTCGGAGTTTGTCACAATTTGGTTTAATCATGACAAACTCTTGCCGCTGATACCCAGGACCCGCACGCAGCTTTTCGCCGGCGCCTGCGCCTTTCCCAGGTACATAGTACTCCAAGTAGACTGATCCTGTATCTCGTTGCTCTGCTCGACGTAGACTCTGGATGAGGACCAGATCTCCTCATCAACTTTGTCGACGAGGATGCATTGCTCAGGGTCCCTCATAAAGCTCAACGTTCTTGACTATATATAAACCACACGTCGCCAACATGACTCAGCCCTCCGCGGCCACCCCTCCTTCATCGGCTGCCCCCGCGCAGGCCTCGAATCCCGTCTTTTCCACCTCCTCGGCGCGACCAGCAGTTAGGACTCGTCCTGTCCGGCTGACCTCCACCGGCTCATTCCATGCCGGTGCGCCTCTTCCCTCCTTCCCTTCCTACAGCGCCAACTCCACCCGCAAGCGACAGGCCCTCGGGGGCATGCGCCGGCAGTCCTCCCATAGATATCACACCTTTCCCACACAGCCGCCCAAGACACCCAGCGATACCACCGACTCGGGCCGCAATCCCTACGAGAGCGCCTACGGCCGCGGAGGAGGACGTGGACACAGGCATACAGACAGCGGCGACAGCAACTCTCGCGATGTCACGCCACTTCCTGTCAGGCAGCTGGGTCTTCTGGCGCTGTTGAGTATATGCGAGCAGACCGCCCTGAACTCGATAGGACCATACCTGCCCACTATGGTGGCCTCCTTCCCTGAGATACCCGCTGAGGAGGTAGGCCTGTATGTGGGCCTACTCGCGTCTTCCTTTGCTCTCGCTCAGCTCACTACGAATTTCTTGTGGGGCTACTTCTCGGACCGCATCGGGCGAAAGCCCATCATGCTGCTTGGAACTGGTCTGTTGATGATCTGCTTCCTCTTCTTCGGCTTTTGCGCAAGGTATTGGCAGGTCCTAGTCGTCCATGTTGCCATGGGCTTATTGAACGGTAACGCTGCCGTGGTCCCCACTGTCTTAGGCGAGGTCACGGATCGGAGCAACCAGAGTAAGGCTTTCACATGGCTGCCCGTCATGTACTCTTTGGGAGGCATTACTGGTCCAGCACTTGGAGGCCTGCTTGTTGGCGAGGTCGCAGGCGTCAAGTACCCCTTTCTGGGACCGAACATCATGTCCGCCGCATTTTTAGGGGTGGCCGTAGTTGTCTTGGCGATTTGGTTCGACGAGACGCTCGAGGACCCCGACGAAACGTGGCGAACGTCCAGTAATGGCTGGGTAGAGAGGTTGCGGCCACGCATGGATCGATCCAGCTCAAAGCAATCTTTTTGGAACCCACTAGGACTGAGTTGGCGCCGCGGCTCTGTGTCTCGGGATGACAACGATTTCGGCCCTCGCAATTTCGACCGGGATGACTACGACGCGGAAAGAGACAGTGGCGAGGAAGAAGCACTGCTGCACAACACGCATCTTCCTGACATCGAATCGCAAGACTACAGCAGTGACAGCGACCCAGCAGAAGACGGCAAGGACTACCGGCCCTCTCGCAGATCGACTTTACGTAAATTGCTCAACTGGACGACTCTCAGCATCCTTATAACCTATCTCATTTTTCAGATAGCCAATATCTCGTTCAACAGCCTCTATCCCATCTTCGCCAGCGCATCACCACCCACTGGACGCGATTTAGGCCCGGGTACAATTGGAGTGACCATGAGTGTAGCCGGCATCGTCACTATCTTCTTCCAGATCTCGCTCTTTGAATCCGTCAAAAGACGCCTCGGAAACTTGGGAACTTTCAGGCTGGGCTTGCTCGGATTGGCACTTGGCATGATTCTAATGCCTTTCGTTGGCTACCAAGACGGAAGGGGACTGTTCGGATGGGGCGACGGGCGGTCTTGGTTGCTCGCAGAGCTCGGGGTCATTCTCATCTTGAAGAACTTAAGCGCTGTGGGAGGTCTGAGCTGTGTCTTGCTGCTGGTAGGTTACCTTATTCCTTGTGTCTTCCATTGATCTGATGTCATGAGCTAACTGTTACTGGTAGATTACAAACTCTGCCCCATCACACGAGACTCTAGGCACCCTCAACGGCCTTGCTCAGACCCTCTCAGCTGCGGGCCGCAGCTTTGGCCCCTTTGCTTCCGGCAGCCTTTTCACGCTTTCCACCCGAATTCATTCCCAAGGAGAATTCCTTGCTTGGGGATTGTTCGGAGGTGTCGCTCTCATTGGTTGGGTATGGTCCTTGACGATCAAGGGGGGAAATTTGGAAAGCGATGATTTCACGGGCGACAATGCTAGCGAGAACGAGAGCGATGTAGACGATCCGAGGCTACATGACGACACGACTGTGCATGAGGAAATTGAAGATGTTGAGGAACCAGGACCTTATCAGGAACCCCGAGCAGAAGCTGCATGAAGTCTTGTCTGGCAAGACTTCACAATCTGGGTGTTTTATGTGGATAATAGTGCATATCATTTCGGGGTTTTGGCGCTCGGCGTCTTTCATGCCTTTAGAATCGTTCATTACAGCATAACCTGGCGGCTTGTATCCCACATTTGTGCGATATATGCAACAACTTCTATAGAAGCATTTAGACCATGAGATGAACATCGGGTGATGACTCATACGTCTTTGGACCCCTTCCTACTTTTACTATCACCAAGTCAGTGTATCTTTGCCAGACTTGATACGAGCGCCTGAGACCATTGAATCTAGCCTAATTCTCTTTCACAAGTACCATCTCTGCCAAACGAGCAAGTACCTGCTTAGCATACGACAACCTCCTCATGAAAAAAAAAGGGGGGGGGGAACGACTTCAGGTGAATGTGTCTTGAACTCCAAGTCATTTGTTGGAATATCATGAAGACAACAAACAATAAAAAGAGTTCTCGTGGTGAGGAGGTCATGCGACGGCAGAAGCCAGGAACCTTGGGACCCACTCATGTGCACCAAAAAACAGGACCCGAGACTCGGTGAAGGTCTTCGCTGTCAGCACACTAGCTCGAACAAGGAGGTTCAATCTCCCGGTTGGACATTGCTTGGTCGCATCCATTGACAACTCAAGCTGCCAGCAGCCTAAAATCTCATTTTCCGATCGTAAAGAAGCAGCCGTGCGGCGCAGACGTGGCGGTAGCGCCGCAAGGTGATCGAGACTTGGGGGTGGTGTGGGGG